>PVHT020000022.1:16003661-16028329 GCA_004024745.2 Catagonus wagneri | reverse complement strand
AGATTTTTTTTTTTTACTTTCTGATTTTTTTTACTTTCTGGGTCCTTGGCATTGTGCCTTAAGCTCAGTTCTTCACATTTCAAGAACAGATTTTAGGCCAGAAGAAGTAGATCTTATCTTACCTTTTCCATTAGATGAATACTTAAGTGATCTTGGATAAACTCCTTAACCTCTCTGGGCCTTAGGTGACTGCTTTGGAGGATGATGAAGGTGGAATCGATGAACCTAAGTGTTCATCTCATCTCTGACAACATCTTCCTATTCTCCTGTTCATTCTGAGATAAGAAGGGTTAAACCTTATTGTCTATCATGATTCAGTAATGATAATCATTATTACAGCCTTCTTTCATTGAGCCCCAACTACATAGTGGGCTTTCTATTCATTTCTTTCTTTAATTTTCATTCTCCCATTCCTTTATTTAATCCTTACAACATTAGTGACTTTATAGTCAAGGAAAATGGGATAAAATCCCTACTTAGGTCACACAATTGGAAATGGCAGAGGCAAACTTTTAACCTGGTTCTCTTGGACTCTACAGGCATTCATATTTGCAAGTACCATGCTGACATCATTGGCTTTACCATTTTTACTTTCTTTCTTTTTTCTTTTCTTGGTGAACACTGCAATATAACTGAAGTTAAAATAGTTAAATTTTTAGCAGAGCAGCCAGTGGGGTATGAATCTGGTATTACTTTGATTCAGAATAAAAGTCTTACTCAGCTTCACACATAGTGTGAATAATGGTATCAAAATGTTCAACATAAATTTCCCCTAGACCTAAGGCCTGGATTAGTATGCTAATGCATAAGCCGTTGCAATATTTCACAGCTAGGAATAAATGGCGAAACATAAAAATGTGTATTTAAATGTGGATGGATGTGCCTATAGAGGGACCAAAGGCACTACTAATATTATCCACACATCTTTATCCGGGGAGGATGGAAGCCCTTTCCAGTCAGCAATAGGTGGGATCAGCTTGATGTTAAGCCTAAGGCAGTCAGGCGCTGAGGGCACATGAAATAGAATCTGAAAATGCTGTAAAAAGCCTAGAAGAGCTGCATCACTGTGAATGGCAATGGTATTGTGGTTAGCAGGCATCCGATGGCCACCATCTCAAGAACCAACACTGGCTGAACCCCAAATTCAAAGTCATCCTAGAGGAAACACCAGAAAAATAGCATTCAAATGCTCTCATGTTTAACTTTGAGTTAATAGTGGAGTAAATGCCAAGAGATCACTTTGAGGGAAATGTTCATATACAACCTTATCACGGTGGGCTATGAATGCCTTTAGAGTCTCAGACTCTCTGTAGAGATGGGCAAGGGTGGGTTTGACAGGAGAGAGGTGTATTAGACCATGTTTGACTTGCCTCTGTCCTCAAAATTTTGGGAGGGGAACAAACAACAATAAATTAAAGACAAACAAAAAGATGATCCCAATAGGAACCCAGGGTCCTTTGAAATATCCTTTTGCTATTACTTTTAAACTTAAATTTAAACTTATTTTAATCTTATCTTGTTGGTACATAGAACCCTTGGTAGTCTTGAAAAACCCTATGTCTTACTTCTTAGAATAACGTTTTTAATGTGTAAAGTGACATATACAGGGTTTCAAAGTTTACCAATTTCATACCTTATAGTTATTAAAACTTAAAAAAGTTTAAGACATAGCCAAGAACGTGGCTATTTATGCTCACACTAATTAAGACAATTGTAGCAGTGATTCTAATATTTACTGTAATTTCAAAGTCAGGATGAAAGTAAAGGATGTTTTATGCCTCTGCAACAACTGCAGTGTGATATGAAAACGTGCGTAATTTCTATTGATCACCAGTCATAGGTGTGGCTAATTATAGCAAGGTTGTTGCCTGTGTTTGTAATAAAAGACATGCTAAATTTCACTTAACATGAATAGGATGTTGTTTCTTTGTTATTTGGGTTCTTACCCATCTTTAAATCTAGAATCCACGTGCCCCAAGTCCAGAACCTCTTTCTATTTGTAGATTATAAAAGAGATAACCATATTACCGTTGGGTACATAATGTTAGAGACAGTTACAACTTTTGTGCTGTGCCAACTGCAGATGATAGGTAGATTTATTTCTTAGATCAAAGTTTATGTTCCAAAAATGTGTATATGATTTTATTATCAACTAATGTTGCAGTATCTAGAATTGGTATTTTTCACAGGTGAGAGTTTTGAGTATCTTCTGAGATTCACTAGCCAGTGAGACATCCTAATCTAAAGCAGTTGATTGTTTGAAAGGATTAAAGGTCACTAAACATGAACACTCTACTATTAAGTCAAATACTCTTTTTTCAAGATGCATGCCCAGTACCATACACCTTATTGCTTCATGACCCTCCCTCGCCCCATGCTTTTTTCTCGTGCAGTGATTGTCTACATTGTCCTTCTCTTTTCACCATAGTTATAATTACACACTGGTGGTTTCCATGCATCCTTTAAGATTTGCTCCTGTCTCTTGTTCCTCCTGTTCCTTCTCTCTAGGATAGATTAGATGCATTTTTTTTTTCTATTCTCTCTCTCTCTCTCTCTCTCTCTCTCTCTCTCTTTTTTATGGCTGCCCTGCAGCATATGGAGCTCCCAGGTCAGTGATCGGATCCTAGCCACAGCTGCAAACTAAGCTTAATCCTTAACCTGCTGTGTGGGGCTCTCCCAAAATGCTGCCAATCCCATTGTGCTACAGTGGGAGCTCCTAGATGCAGTTTTCATATTAGTTTCCATACTATCTTCTGTATGTCCTTATCATTTTGCTGACTACATTGCTTTGTATTTATTGGGTTGTGTGTTGTTTTCAGTTATATTTTTATTGTTTATCATTTTTATTAAATTATAGTTGATTTACAATATTCTTTCAATTTTTGCTATACAGCAAATACCAGTTTTAGACACTGAGCTGCTTATGACCAGGGTCAGAGTTAAAGCTACCTTTTTAGCCCAATGCTTTGGGCTTAGCATAAGATTTCTCAATAAATGTTTATTAAGTAAATGAACAAAATTATGCTAAGATCTAGGGGTACATGGATGTACAAAACAGCACATTCCCTTTAGAAATTTAGATGCTTACTGAAAATTGAACTCTGTGTTTGTGTTGCACATTCAAATGAAAGATTAGAACAATAAGAGCACCTGGTATAGGGTCTCAGGTATCAAAGGCTAAATAAGTAAAATAACAAAATAAATGAAATTTCTGCATAAAAAAGTCAGAGGAGAAAATATTAAGTTGGAGTTGTATCATAAAGCACCCTGAGGGAGATGAAAACTGGGATGAAAGTAGGAATGTGAAAAGAGTTAAATGATTTTTTTTTTCTCTCCAGTTTGAGGACTTCTGGTTGTTTTAACAGCTTCTTATATGGGTATGATATTTAGAACCTGTTATTTCCTAGTGATTTTCTTCTATATTCTCTTTGTTCTATTACTTTTTGATAAAGATGGGTGTCAGGAACAGGATGCAGTAATTTACATGTGCTATGACATGAACAAAATGGTTCTCTAATCCCTTGATTTAAACACCGCATTTATTGTATTATCATCTGTAATCATATTTGATTCTTTCATATCCATGGCACATTACTGGGAAAATAAGTAAAATCTTATCTAAAACCCCAGGATATTTTTCACATGACCTACCATAGGAATTGTTCTCATTTTTGTTAATTTACTTATTAAACAATTTATTATTTAATATACAATTATTATAATCAACTTTGTAGGAGGCATTATTCAACAGATTGTTTTAGCCCAAACATATGGATTTTTATAAACTTTTATTAGGAAATTTTTTAAAAGTAATGGCCAATTGAAATGATTATGAAATGGGTATTCACGTAGTCAGTCTAGAGTCTATAATTAACATTGCGTTTGTTTATTGCATATCTGTATTTCTATCCATCCTCTTTTCACTCATCAAACTATCTCATTTTATGATGGCAGATATAAACACCCTATAAATACCATAAATACCTCAGCATTTATACCTTGAACTGGAGTTCAATGCTTATTTGATTGAAACACTTTATAAAATATTTCTACTAAATCTTTATAATACAGTTTCCTCTGCTAAACAAATCATGTCTAATTTCAATTATACTCTTGACATTATTCAAGTCAGGCAAATAAAACAATGAAAAAATATTGTGATGTTTACTTATATTTAGATTTTCTGAAAATGAGAGGTTCCAGAGTATTTTTTTCCTTGAATTTTAGTGACATATTTGAACTGATAAATGCTACTAAATAACTGAAGGATAACTTTATAATCTGATGCAAATCAGCCTAAACTCCCACAAAGATTTAGAATATTATCACATCCCAGTTTTCCCCTTTCATATGAATTTTAATTTTTCAGTTAGGTTTTAATTGCTTATTATGTTCTCATAATTTAGCCTGGCTATATCATTTTAAATCTTGATTTTATAGTTTTCATGCCATGTATATCATCCAGCTTAATTTCATTCACTTTTGTTTTTTATGTGTACAACAAAAGTTGTTGATTAAAGAAGTAGAAATAAAGTTAATGAATTACAACAGAAAGCCCTAGGTTATATGGCTAGACATTTCCCTTTATTTTGCACTGGTTCATTAATTATTTTGCTATCTTTTGCAATAGTCAAGTAGATAGCACAGGGGACTTCTTAATAAATTCAATTTATTTAGTGGAATAATTAATTAGCAAAGTATTCTAACTCTATGCATATTCTTTAGACATTTGGTATATATCTGACTGCTTGGATTCAAATACAATTGTGAATAATGTTGGATATTTTGTATAATCTTATGATATCAGACTTGGAAAGAAACTAACACATCATCTGGCGCATTGCTCTAGCAGAGTTTTAAATATTAATTTCAAACACCAGAATAAGTGATCTTATTGTTTCTTCCTGCGCCTCTCTAGAAAAGACAATTGAGCTCTTTATAAAGAAGCTCATTTTAGTGATTCAGAAGAGTGAATAGTGAAGAGCGAGGTTTTATTCTTACTTCATATGTCACATAGATCTGAAGTGCATATAGGGTTTTAAAAAATGGTCCTAGGGAGTTCCCATCATGGCGAAGAGGAAACGAATCCGACTAGGAAACATCAGGTTGCAGGTTGGATCCCTGGCCTCACTCAGCAGGTCAAGGATCTGGCGTGAGCTTTGGTGTAGGTCGCAGACACGGCTCAAATTTGACATTGCTGTGTCTGTGGTGTAGGCCGGTAGCTACGGTTCCAATGAGACCCCTAGCCTGGGAACCTCCGTATGCCACGGGTGCAGCCCTAAAGAGACAAAAAGTAAATAAAATAAAATAAAATATAAACACTGAAAAAAAAAGGTCTTAGTATCTATGCGTAAGAGCTAAGATGTGGGTGTTAAAATTTAAATAATAAAATGTTCTAAAAATAAGACTCTTTATACTTATATAACAAAATGTTTTTTTTTTAAAGTATACTTTTGGCAGATTAGTGTCAATATTGATGTAAAATCTTGCATTCTTTTATAAACAAACAGTTTTGGAAAATGTTACCTAAGATTTTATATCTTTTAACTCTCAAATCTGTTTAGATTGCCTTAATTATTGAGAGACTCTAGATTTACTCAAACTTTAGATAAGACTTTTATCATTTTCAATCTAGCCTTAGCAGTTAGTACAATATATTATCTTTGCCATTACAAATGAAATGTTGGCAAGTAAGAAAATTGTTCAATTGTATCAGATTATAAAGCTTTCCTCATGGTCAATTAATAGTATTTTGTCATCTTAAATATGACACAAAAGTTCAAGAAAAAATAAAATGTCTCTAATTTTTAGAAAATCAAAACACAAATAAATGCTGCAGTACTTTTTTTCATTGCTTTGTTTTCCTGATTTGAATAGGGTCACTAGTATAATGTAAACATTGTTTAGCATAGGGAACTGCATTGTGAGAGTTTGGCATAGATCTCTTACAAAACAAAGTGGCTCAAATAAGAGATTTCTTTAAATCCCATCCCATCATTTGTAATGCAAATAGATAAAGTCATATTGCTTTTAAACACTGAATTCTACCTAAAATAATGAAACACACTACTGCTCCATTTATCAGGTTTGTGGATAAAGTTATGGCACCAGCAAGGAGAGGTACACAGGAATGGACCAAAAAAAAAAAAAAAAAAACGGCAAAGACTGCATTAGATCACACCTGGAATTCAGTATGTTCAGTTTGTTGTAGCCTGCAACCCAACAGCTTGATCTTTTGTCACTGTGTTCACTAAAAGGATCATATATCTCGTGTGCACTTATGTCAGGAAAAGCACCACAGCCTACTTATCATACTTGCAAAACACTTAAGAAAACAAGGTAAATTCTCCCAAAGTAATTCAGCTTTTGGTAAGGGTTTTATTATTGCCATCAGTTATAATGTTGTCAAACCTGACAAATTGAAGTTCCTAAATAATAGGCTTATAACTGGGTCTCTTAAAACAAGGAGGATAATGTACTCCCAGCCCTTGCTGATTTTCATATACACTGTTGAGAATCATTGCATAGTGGTTAAATAGGCAAACTGTAACACAAGAAAACAATATATAAGGCACACATTTTATAGCTTACGTAATCAAGGATAGCAGAAACATTTTAAGATAAAACATCAGACTGGTAATTTAAAAACCAATCCAATAAATAGTATTCAGTCACTTAATTTATAAAGGCTAATTTAAATATCATTCCTTGCTATTTTCCTGTTAGGCAATCCATGGGTGTTACTGTGTTGGCTAGAGTCACTTATAATTAAAATTGCTGCAGAAGATCATAACATGGAAGCCTGCATACTGCATATAGAAATATCTATTCCAGTACCTTCTGAACTTTAAATGTTTCTGACCTATGTGTCACCTAAGCTATTATTCTATTCTTAATGTTTTGAGGAGTTAGTGGCAAAATACAATTTCTCTTCTGTTTGACATGATATACCATCTTGTACATTTTGCTTACCACAGCTCTTCTTAGAATGACTTGACTAAATCTTTCTATCTGTCCTATCTATCTATCTATCTATCTATCTATCTATCTATCTAATCTATCAATCTAAAATTTTTTATATAATCTCTTTTTGTCCATGAAAAACACAAGAACAGAACTAATGTCTCATTTATCCATGTCTTCTCATACATTGCTAATACAATATCAGAACTGTGAAGTAGTAAATCTTCAGTGAAGTAGAATGAGTGAGTAAATAAATGAATGAAAATAGCATCAATGTATTCAAATTTCCTACCCTTTCCTGTACTCATTCCCAGCAGTGTGCTGATAAATGTTTAACTGACTCAGAAACAGACAAACAAACAAATCCTCTGATTGTTAGCATTTGATGATTTTCATGATGTAACATTCCTGCCATGGCCAATTTCAGGCTGCCAGTATGATATCACAGCATGCAATCCTGAGAAGAGATCTGTTTTCAGGAGCCAGTATACTGCTGTCCCTATTTCCTGTAATGTGTCTTTATACTTCCTAGCAGCAGATATAGGGATTACTTCTCCACTACACTGAGGTTGGGTTTGGTCAAGTGATTTGCTTTAGTATCTGGATTGATAACGGACAATAAAGTGCTTGAATGTGGCTGGGCCTTTGTGTTGCTGTTTTATGCTTCTTTCAACATCCCCAGAAAAGCAGAGCCATGGTGTAGATGGGAAAGGTGCACATGGAGCAAACCTATACAGAATTCATCCCTTAGATCCAAGCCCAGCCAAACTCAGTCTAAGTCAGTCAAACCTCAACTTAACAAATCTACACAGGTGAGAATGAGAGATCACTGTTTCCTGAGTTAACCCACTGAAATTTTGTGGTTGTGCTTTAGATAGCAAAAACTTACCCATACACTGTGCAATTAGAAGAAGGGCAAAATAAGACAATTTAATCAAGTATTATAGTAAATGTCAAAGACCCAACATTCCATTTCTTATTCCATTACCACTTGTGTGCTTTTTATAAAATGAATTGATTGTGCATAGATTATTGATTTACTTTATGTACCTCTTTTTGAAAGTAGAGACCATATTTTCTTCGTAGTTAGCTGTATTATGAGCTATTCTGTAATTATAGTAGAGTGATGTTCATGCCACTCTCAATTAGAAACTTGGAAATAAAGTCAGTTACATCTTTGAAACTAACATTCATTCATTTCTATGATTCATCCATATGTAGGTGAATGCTTATTATGTCTATTGCTTGGTGTAAATAATTTGTTTTTCTTTTAGAATACACCTTTCCCAATCTTTTAACTTCCTCTATACTGACATTTTTATTGTAATAATCTACTGAAACTCTGAAACTTCTGTCAATGGTTACTAGTTTTTCCGTTTTTTTTTTTGCTAATGAATATATTTAAGATCTCTTTTTCAGTTGTCATAGATTCTTTTTGTTATAAGCAGTTAGTAATTTGACTCATCCTTCTTGAAACTGTTTCTACTTGACTTTTGTGGAACTTCTTTCGCTTTTCATCATTGTCCTCTCTTACTAGGTCTAATTTCCCTCATTATAAGAGAGAGCCAAAGTTCAGTCCTTAGTTCTCCCTGCACTTATCATTCAGAAATCTTATTCAGACACTTTATCCACTATTATTGCTTAAATTGTATTTTCAGTTTCTGTGCCTCTCAAGTCCATATTTCTCACTGTACTCTCTCCAGGGCTATCATTCCCAGAGAATGCTGAATTTTTACACTTGGGTCTCTGTTGAACTATTGCTTTAAACTAAAAATACGTTAAATTGAATATCATCTTCCTGTTAAAAGCAGCTTCTACCTTATTTTTATCAGTAGCCTAATCAATTCCAAATGAAGTCAAGCTTTGAATCTTGAGATAATATTTTTTCTTTCTGTCTTCAGTTCTATTACAATTTTGCTACATAGTACTCTTGAATTTTTCCAGCAAATATGAATGCTTTTCACTAATACTTATAGTTTTCTTAAGGAAGGCAGTATTCCACTTCTCTAGTCTTTTGAAGCTAGACACAGCATCATAATTTGCGTTGGCCAATGTAGCATGAGTCAGATGTTGTGTACTTCATGTCTATAGTACCTTCAAGTGCAGGATCCAACTAAGGACTAAAGCAACATGCATAGGTATAAATCTACACATTACACATGGTGGGACAGAAAAAAAAAGGGATAGCTTGAACCATTACTGACCCCTCAAACACACTCTGCCTGGCTTAGTATTGGATGTTTTTCTGGGCAAGACAAATCCACCCTTTACTTATTCAAGGCCTTAGTGAGTTTTCTTTGCTGAGCTCACTCCTAGCGAATACATGCATTAAGCCTCATCTTCTGAAATCTATCTAGTATGGGTGCAGATTCAGAGCAGAGGTATTTTTTGTCATACCTTCATCTTTTTAGGTCCAAAATAGAATACCTATTCCATTGTGTACTAGATGTCAGTGTTTCATTTGAGCCCAAACATCCATTTGCATATCTTTCTTTCTTTCTTTCTGTTTTTTTTTTTTTTTTTGTGACTGCATCTGTAGCATAGGAAGTTCTCAGGATAGGGGTTGAATCGGAGCTGCATCTGTAACCTACTGCACATCTCACAGCCACACCGGATCCTTAACCCATTGAAAGAGGCCAGTGATCAAGCCCACGCCCTCGTGGATCCTAATTGAGTTTGTAACCCACTTAGCCACAACAGGAACTCCCTACATATTTTTCTCCTTTAATTTCCAGCTACACTGTGGTAGAATTAGAACATTTTTTTTTCCTAAAAGCGATCAGAGTGAGAAAAGATCATAGTAAGAAATACTGTTTTAGAGAACAGATGCAAATATATTCTGAATACATTTCCTGTTCCAGGTTTATAGACTAATTTTCTCCCTATTAAATCAGTAAATCTTTAAAGTTTCTCCAGTTCCTCCCATCTCTCACACTACCTTGAGAATAGCTTATCTTTCATCTGCCAGACCAAATGTAAGGCTGTATTTGCTAATGAAGAAGTTGGCTGGCACTGTATTCGTTTATTTCTTTGAGACGCAAAACAAAAACAAAGGCAAGCTCTTCCCTATTTAGGTAACAGTGAAATCAGAGTTGAAATAATTATTCATGGAATGAAGAAATCACCTGCAAGGCAATTGTCAAGAGAGAGTGTGACTTTGAGTTAGAGAAAATATTCGACTAGCACGAATTACAGGTGACAAGAGCTTAAGAGAAATATAGAGCAATTCTTTTCAGTTGCAGAAAGTGTCTTCATCTATTTGGCTCTAATGTTTTTTTGTGAATGTGTCTGATAAGGTTATCAGAAGTGCAAGACCGAAGTGTTGATTTTCTCTTAGGTCTATATTACCATTTGGGGATACATTATATTTTAGGACTCTGAAGGGAGATAAAATATAGCCATCATTAAAAACCTCTTTCTACATAATAAGCACATGCTGAAGGGTTATCATCAGATATGGGTGTGTAATTGGGTAGACATTTCAGAGACTTCTTCTGCCCCCTCAAGGTTATGAACAAATGATACATATGTAATATGAATCTATGGATGTTTGCAGAGGCGTCCCTTTTAAAACATTTGAAATGTCAACAAATACAAATATGAAGCATAAAATTCTTTTTATTAATTCTGTTCAGCACTTCAGTAAGAAAAAGGGCTTGTGTAAAACAGCGGACCAATACCACATTATCTTCAAAGTCCTGTTAATGTAAAGAGGCTGTAACCTCTATAGACAGAGTAATCATAGTAAAACAATTGGTCTCAAATCATTTGAGATGAATCTCAAAATAGTTCATCCCAGCCTCTCAAAGAAAGTTGCTGTTTTTCACCTTCACTACCCTCTGTTCTAGATGAGGACACAGATAATCACATTTAGAGCCCATGCCTTCATTTGTCCCACGTTTTCAACAGGATGAAAGGAGGCAGAGGTTTTGCAGATGGGAACCTCATGGATGCTGGCTGGTCTTGGAGACAATTCACAAGTTAAGGGGGCAAAAAAGAAGGAATGGCTGTTTATAGGAAGATTTTAAGAGGAATGATGTGTTCCCAAGGGTTGGTTGTGATGCCAGCACCTGGCAGATTGAAATAATAGATTAAAGAAAGACAATTATAACACTCCACAGGGATGATAATGAAGGCTAGAACAAGGTTACTAATATTTTCATGAATGTGGGCTCACCTGATATGTAATGTCTGCATAGGGGGATTGAAAACAGCAGATGTTAAATTTAAGAAAATTATGCTAATGGCATTCAGGGCAAATAAATCGATTGTTTTTTATTATATACTTGTTTCTTCTGCCTTAAACCAAATTGAATAAATTCAAGGCGGTAGAGAAATTAAAAATATATGTATATCCTAAATATAATCCAACCTAAACACAATTTCTTTATAGTTACATTGACTAGAACTGTAGTTTCCTCTCCTTTTATTCATTCCTTGCATTTCTTCTGTAGAGAAAGTTAAAGCGGAACCAGAGGCTAAAGCTGAGAAACATAAAGAAAAGTGAAGTGTTTCATACAACTGAGTAGATTGTGTTGAAAATCACCTTGGGGTGAGATAAAGGACCTGAGATAAAAGTACATCTAGTTCTTAAAACGGCCTTAAATATGTGCTGGGGTTCAGAGGCAGGTGATATGTAAGACAGCTGCTGTATATGGATCAATATTCTGATAGCAGAGTGGTTAAGAGTAAAGATTTAGGGTACCTGGTCCCATACTATGGTTCCACCACTTTCTAACTTTAACCACATGCCTTTGGACTAATTCCTTAACCTCTTGAAGCCTCATTTTCCTCATCTGTCAAAAGGAGGTGACTGAACATTGTTACTTGCTAAAGCTCATTAAAGAATTTAGTGAGATAATGAATATAATACACTTAGCATGGCTTCTGACAAAAGCTTATAAAATGTTATTATGGTGGTATGTCTGTGATACAGTCGCAGTCAAAAACACTAAGCCTTTATTTAAACTGTAGATCTTCCTTGACTTATGAAGGAGTTATGACATCCTGATTAAATCATAGTAAGTTGAAAGTATCCTTGTAAAAATTTACTTAATATACTTAACCTACTGAACATCATAGTGGAGCCTAGCCTGTCTTAAATGTGCTCAGAACACTTACATTAACCTACAGTTGGGCAAAGCCTTCTAACACACGATTAAGTGTTGCCTACCTTAGGTAATTTACTGAATACTGCACTAAAAGTGAAGAACAGAATGGTCGTGTGCGTACAGAATGGTTATAAGTATACTATGGATTGTTTACCCTAGCAATCGCGTAGCTAACTGGGAGCTGAGGCTTTGTGCCAATGTCCAGAATCAAGAGGGAGAATCGTATTGCATATCACTAGCCTGGAAAAGATCAACATTCAAAATTCAAAGTATGGTTTCTACTGAATGTGTGTCACTTTGCATCATCCTAAAGTTAAAAAATAGTAAGTTGAACCATTGTAAGTCAGGGACCACAGTATTTTATTTAGATACTACTCTTTGTACATGGGAAATGGATTCTTAGAATAAAATTATTTCCTCTTGCCCTTTTTTGTTTTTTTAAGGGTACACTTGCAGCATATGGAAGTTCCCAGGCTAGGGGTCAAATTGGAACTACAGCTGCTGGGCTGCTGGCCACAGCCACAGCCATGCCAGATCCAAGCAGCATCTGCAACCTACACCACAGCCCACGGCAATGCCCGATCCTTAACCCAGTGAGTGAGGTCAGGGATCGAACCTGCATCCTCATGAATGCTAATCAGATTTGTTTCTGCTGAGCCATGATGAGAACTCCCTCCTCTTGCACTTGAAATGAAAACTGTCCCATTGTTGGAATAATGCTGCCCACTCAAAATTTTTCTAAGACCAGATGACTTTAAGTGGGCCTAAGTCTGCTCTTTGAACAACATTACACTTTTTTTCTTCTCCACTTGTTATTTCTTATTTTTGAAGACTGATCTTACCCTCTCAGTTTTCCTACTTTTATACAAATAGTGCAAATTTCTTTAATTATTTCTCTAAGTCTATACTATCCCTTATGGTAGTCACTAGCTACATTTGGCTGTTGAAAATTTAAAATGTAGGTAGTTCTTCTCGAGATGTCCTGTGGTATAACAAACTGAAATTCAGACTTGTATAAAAACCAAAATGTAAAATTCTCAATAACTTTTTCATGTTGAATTCATGTTGTAAAAATATTTTAGATAGGTTAAGTAAAATATATTAAAGTAAACTTCATCTCATTCATTTTACTTTCTTTTCTTTTTTTGTCTGCCCTGTGGCATATGGAGTTCCTGGGCCAGAGATCAGATCTTAAAGCCAGATCCTTCAATCCACTATGCCAGGCAGGGAATATAATCTGCCACCTAGTGCTGCAGAGATGCTGCCAATCCCATTGTGCTGCAGTGGGAACTCCCATTTACTTTCTTAAATGTAGTCCCCAGGAAATTTACAATCGCATATATCTCTTACTTGTGGCTTGCATGCATTTCTATTGGATAGCATTGATCGAAATAGAATACTTGCGGAATTGAAGTGACTGAAAGAAGAGTTTACCAGAAAAAGAAAAGGAAAAAATACGTAGATTAAAAAATAGGATGAAGTTTGAAGACCAACACTACTTATTTGATACATATTTGTTACGATTGCCCACATGGCACATACACAAACTCATACATTCTTCCGCATAAATGTTCATCAGCTAATATGAAGCACACCTTAAACTAGGATGGTGAAGGAAGACTATTCTTCTGTTGTCACTGTCGTTTAAAGGCTATAAACTTAGAAAATGTATCCTTACCCCTGAAAAATCCTTTTGAAGGCAGGAATTTCTTCAACAGAAAGCCTATTTTGTTATGCTTCAAATTGCAGGTAAATTATATAACAGGAAAAATGACTCCCTTTTCATTAATATCTAAAGACAAACTGGATATTTCAAAGAAGAAAATATCTCAAAGCCTAGATAGATTTTAATTTAATCGTATTAGTTCTCTTCTAGACAGAACTCTACTATATAGCTGAAAAGTATTTCATAGAAATTAAAGGGAAGAAGGCTACCATATAGCACAGTTAAATGTTTTTACTTTAATATAGTTTAGTTCTGATTTTTATAAGGCTATAAACTGCATAGGACCAATATTCGGTAAGTTACATTCCCAGTGTAGTGTTCCCTAAAGTGCGACAGAGTCTTCAGCTCAGCATCTATATTTAATTTTATTGTGGGGCTCTAAAATTTCTTTTTGCGTAAACTTCCCAAATAAATATATTCTGTTTCTGTTCTTTGAAAACACAAATAGGCACAATTTTTAAGTTATTTGGGGAATATTATCCTGAATATCTCAAATGAAGGTGTTGGGGTAACTTTGCATCAGTGAAAACTTATTAATTATTAATTACTAATATATAGTAATTACTAGTAACATTTATTAATTATTAATATGTTATATATATGTATTAATCTAGGAATTTCAAGGAATTGTGAATTTTAAATGGAAAAATGTATTAGTCAATGTAACATAAATCAAATGTTCTCAGCCTTAGCACAACTGGTCTTTCAAGACATAATTTTTAAGGGTGTCCTGAGCATTGTTGGTCACTCAGCAGCAACCCATGGCCTCTGTATGCTAAACACCAGGAAAACCCCTGCCCCTAGATATGACAGCCAAAAGTGTATCAAGACAGTGTCACATTTCTGTTGGGCAGCAAACTTGGTCCTGGTTCAGGTTTTGTTATGCTTAGGGAAAAACATCAAAAAAAAATTGCCAAATTTTCTTTCTCCCTTTTCCAAGCTCAGTGTAGGAACTCGTTGCTCATGATATTACTTAAACATCAGTGCTCCTTATACACATTTCCATAAAAACTGAGATGAGAAAATTGGAGAACTATTTGCTGGCCCTTACAAGTCTGCCAAGAGTTGGCTTTCTGCTCATGTTTCCGTAATCAAATAAATTGTTCTGTATATGCCTAATGTTAAAGGGGAAGGCAAGATCAATTCTTTCTGAACCAGGAAGGGGTGATGTGAGTTATTTGTAAATAGCCCTGATGACCATTAAAAGAAGTTTAGGAAAGAGGTAGAAGAGAAAATGAAATCTGAAGACAGCGTGGAAGAAAAAGTCTTGTTTGGAAAAGCCAAAAATGGAGAGAAAGACTTCTAGGTACAAGAAACTGAAAGCAGTGATTAATGAAGTGACCATTTTATATACAATGGCTTATGATTCTTTCCTATTAAAAAATGCTATGTGTGTAAGGGTTAGCACTCCAAAGCTGTGGTTCCAAATGTGTTTGAATGTATGTACATATATTCAGTATCACAATAAAAGTTAGAATTGTTGAATGTTCACTAAGTGACAACTGTGAGTGAACGGAGTTCCAAGTATTATCAACTTTAGATCTTTATAACCCTGTATCATTAACATATTAAGGTATTAACATATTGACATATTGTTACTATTAATGTATTAACATATTGAGGTATTAACATATCGACATATTGTTACAATTTTTATATGAGAAAATTGAAGATAAGTGATTTGATATTGTGAAACAACTTTTATGTGAAGCATTGCGTCTCATTCCCAGGTCTGTCTGATTCTAAAATGTATGCCCTAAACAATTACACTATGTAGCCCAATGTAAATTACATTCAGTTTCATTTTGGCTTAAATTCTAAGAGGCACATTTTTCTCCCTGTGTATTATCTCTCATATCTACAAACTTCTTACAATCAACACTATGTCATAGCTTAATTGGCTGCTTTTTTCCTTGTCCCAGTGGTATATGAAATAATGGTCTATTTTATAATCAATTGCATCTTAGATTCAATAAATCATTTAGGACAGTGTCATCCATTAAGGAAGAGGCAAAGTCCATGTGGAAGCTATTAGCATCTAATCTGAAACTTCATAGAGCAAGTCTTCAGATTTCTTTTTAACTGAAACAACTGCTACTCATTGCCTGAGATCAGAGGGTTCTGATCCCTTAGAGAAGGAATTCCTTCTCCAGTTTTTCAGATTCATCTTCATTTTTTTTTTTTTGTCCCTTTAGAGCTGCACCTGTGGCTTATGGAGGTTCCCAGGCTAAAGGTCAAATTGGAGCTATAGCTGCTAGCCTAAACCACAGCCACAGCAACGCTAGATCCTTAACCCACTGAGCAAGGCCAGGGATCGAACCTGCATCCTCATGGATACTAGCTGGGTTCATTAACCACTGAGCCACAATGGGAACTCATCTTACTTTGTAATACAACTCCTCCAAAAGCAGAACACCCCTTTCAACTGCCCTCTTTACCACACATACACAGCACCAGTAGGGCTATTAGCAAGAGGAAAATACCCAAGAGGAAGGACGAAAAGGAAGAATATCTAGTTAACAACCCAGATTAAAAGTCCTTAAAACTATATATTTGAGACTCGATATTTTTTGGCAAAAAGAGTTTTGGAACAGAGTCTTTTTTTTAATTTAATTTTTTTTTTTTTACTTTTTATTTGGTCAATTTCATATCCTTTCTTTCTTCCTTGAGTAAGTGTACACAGTTGTAATTGTGGGTTAACCATTCCTCCCCCATTGTAGCTTTGGTGTTTGTACTTTGAACAAAGCTGAGCCATACCTGTGAGGGTCAGATATGAGACCCAAGAGGTGAACAATTCCAACTGGCCATAGTAATCAACTAAAGCCATTGCAATTCATCCATTCAGAGCTAACTTTAGGGTTTGCTTAAGAAACTAGGAACATTCTGAACAAAACAAGATGTAGTATCTAGAGGTGCTGAAGCCATCTTTCTGCTTTCCTGAGATGAAAGTCACCCCAATGGTCACAAGGATAAGTGATAGAGAGGGGGGAACCAAGACCATGTGGAATCAGTTACTCTTCTGTCATAAATCACCTCTGAAGCCAACTTTTTCTCTGGGCTTTTCAGTTATAGATAAATTCTCCTTTATCATAAGCCAGGTTTTGTTGTGTTTTCATCACAGGCAATGGAAGTAAACTAACTTATACAACCAACGTTGGCTTTCTTTATAAAAATGGTTTTCAGAGTATAAGAAGACTCTATAAAGAGAAATACACAGCTGGTTTGCAAAAGAGAACTAAACAACTTCACATTACTAAAACTACTAGAGACAAATGATGCTACACATATCAGATAGGAAAATTATCTTGGGTCAAAATCTTTAGTAATTTTTTTCTCAAAACCAGTTTTCAGATCTTCATAATTTAGAAGAAAACTGGCACTTGTCAGTTCAGACCAGAAATTAAAAATAATTAATCATGACTGTAGGCCTATTTCCAAAGGGATGGAAGTGGCTGGGAAATTACCTGAGCAGTTGACAATGTGAACATGGATCATGGCTTTATACCATTTTGTTAAGATGAGTGTTTTTTTCCCCCAGATTTTGTTTTATATCAAAGTAAAATGAATAAGAGCACAGTAATGGTAGTTCCTGTTGTGATTCAGTGGGTAAAGGACTTGATGTTATCTCCATAAGGATGGGGTTCCATCTCTGTCCTTGCTCAGTAGGTTAAGGTTCCAGCATTGCTGTAGGCTGTGGCATGGGTTGCAGTTGTGTCTCATGTCTGATGTTGCTGTGGTTGTGGCGTAGGCCCCAGCTGTGGCTCTGAGTCGGCCTCTGGTCTAGGAACTTACTTGTGCTGTGGGTGCAGCCATAAAAAGAAAAAAAAAGTATAGTATGTAATAACTGTATACATTTCTTAGAAATCTGAATGAAATGGGTATATGCATAGATGGAGGGAATAAGAGACAGAGACAGAGAAAGATGGAGAGAGATAAAACCTGAAAACTGATGTTTTGATTGAATCAGAGCTTTGAATAATCTTCATGACACAGTTCCTGTTGAAGACATGTTTTTCTTCCCCTGAAGCATTCTCTTCAGATCCTTGAAATCATGACTGGCTACATCTACATCTTCTTTCCATATTTGTTTGCCCATTCTATATCAAGATCCAGTGAGATTTATGATATCCTTTACAATGTCAAAGTGTTTCTACCTGCTATCTAATAGCCTACTGATTTTTTCCTCCACTTCATCAATCATTCTCTTGCAGTCATTATGAGCTTTTGCACAACATGAATTACAACACCTGGAATGATGGCTCTTTGTGGCAAGTACAGCTTCTTACCTGTACAACTTTTATAAGCTATTAGAAATCAAAACTGTTGGCCAGTACAAAATAAATGGCAGGAGGGAAGGCCTCTGTGGCATAAAAACACACATTGCAGAACATGCTCACATCAGAGTCGCAAGATGAACTGCTCATTGACTGAGGATGTTTGTAGAATGGTGCATTAAAGCTCCTTGGTGGAAAATTTACAGCACAATCTGCCACACTAGCTCAGCTCTCATTAGATGAGGGCCTTTTTTACTCCCCTAAACTTGGAGAAAATATGTAATGTATATGTATATGTGTGTGTATATGTATACACACACACACACACACACACACACACACATATTTTAGGAAACTCTTCAGAGACAGTAAAGGTATAGTAAACCAGAGCTAGGAAAGTTATTATTAAATGCAGTAGAAAAATGTAAAAACAAACCACCTAAGTTTAAGGTTTCAAGACTATTTAAATATTAGATAACCGAGATAGTTACTTCTCTTACTTTTCTACCATGTCAAAAAGTTAATTTTTAGCTAAAATACTTAGATCCTAGCTCTTTATTTTGGACATCTGTTTGATCATATTCCTGAGTGGAGATTGATACGTGTGATCTCAGTATTTATAGTTATGCTGGTGTGAATGTACTTCTAAGGAGGTTGTAGATATCAAGGGTAGATTTTAGTTCATTCAGTTTACTGACATTTTCCATATTAATTTAATGTACAAGCCTGATTTCAAAAATTGATATTTGTGACAGGTATTTTTGGATGTTAAGTTTAATTACTGTTTAGTAAGACAGATATATTAAGTATATTTTATTTCATGATGTGTTATAAAAATTACACAACACAAATAATACCAAAATTTTGAAGGATGTCTTCTATTAATTGCATAACAATTTTCTGGAACTGTATGGTTGCTTTACAAAGATGGTCTTGTGCGCTCTTTGTAAAAGCTCTGCAAGCTATATATCATATTATAAAGATGACACAGTTGAGGCTCTAAGAAGGTGAGTTTAGAGCAGTTAAATATCTTCCAGGAAGTCTGCCTGTCTTCCAAACCTATTACTCTTCCAACTCTACCATGCTGCTGATAAACATCCACTTCTTGTGAGATTTCCTTCACAAGGCTCTACAAAGATGCAAGAAGAGAAATTTATTTAGTCTTGACAAGGAGGAAGAAACTTGAAGAAGAAAGTGTTTTCTTTTAAAATAAGATTCTAATATTCAATTCCCTGTAGCCCCAAGGACCGATGATCTCTAAGTTATTATGTACCCCAGCAATTCTAATAGGCCCACTTCTGCCTCAGTAGAAACACAGGAGTTGATCAATTCCATTTGTAATTACATCTGGGAAAAGGGATTATAGAGACAAATATACTCAGCCGTTTTGTTCCCATGTGTACAACATGAAATTAATCACTGGACCAATCTTCCCCTTGCTGCAGTACTATTGATCAAGGCAAATCCTTTGCTGTGTCTGGCACATACCAGTCCTAACACAGGAGTATTTAAAAGAACAAAATGAAAATGTTTACTTCAAAAACCAATTTGTTCTCTTAATGCAAAGATTATCAGCAATGATTGTAAACTCTTAGTTATAGTGATTGGTTAGGTATGAAATTCCCAGCCTATACCATTCATTCATTTCGGCATTTTAACTGTAATTGTGCTCAACGATGAGCTCTGTGTAGTAATTCAGGAGCACAGTTACTTTTTAGCTTTATGATTTCTTGTCACCAACTTCTTAGAACCTCAAGCTGATTGTATTTCATGTGTAAGAGGAATGTATTTGTGGCTGCTGCTTTGACAAATATGATTGACAATTACTTCTAAAGGGGTGATGAAATCAGCTGCCTGCTTTACATTAAAACTGATAGAATATTTAATGTAGTTCAAATACTTAACTGTTTGATGAAATATATACAATGCCTTCTTTCACTTAATTTGAATATATAGGACATAGACAAAGTTTAGAGATTTTTGCTACTTTTCACAAAAAGTTTCTTTTCCACTTCAAAACCATTTTCTAAAGTCATGATTTGAAAAGTGTATGTCTCAGACTACAAGCCTGCGGTATGTTTTTAGTTGTTGATCATGCATGAAACTTCTTATATTTCAGTATATTCTGGGGAGATTCATGGTTCAAAAAGTTTAAAATCTCACAGTTTTCTAGAGACAAATTGAGTTAGAATTCTTCAAAATTAAGTCAAAGTTCACCAGAAGGTTCAAAATAAATTCCAACAAATTTTATTTCACTGCAGTTTTTTTGTTTTGTTTTGTTTTGTTTTCCCTTAGATGATGCTGTAGGATGGGTGTTGTATAGTGCATAGATTGGGACATATTTCCCTAGGATATTCAGAGTCCCAGCAACACATTGTCTCACCATCTCTAATTTGAAAGAGGAGTCTGGATAATGAGCAAACATAAAATATTTTAAATAGCAATCAGTCACAGGCATACATGCTAAAAGGGTATGTTAGAAGTAGATCTATGGATTGCTTTCATTTTCATATCACATGACAGTGTTGGCTGGTAATCTAACTTACCTCTCACAAAAGCAACCTATTATTGAATACCTATGATATTACAAGCAACACACATGGCACATTTTTAACATTATGTTCTTTATCAGATTACAAAAGTAATGTATGTTCATTGGGAAGAAATTTGAAATATTAAGTACAAAGAAGAAAACAGTATTCTGTAGTATAATATTCATCCATTTATTCCTTCAGTTTTTCTTTTTTAAAGTGCAGAGGTGTCAGGCAAATCCAGAATCTCAAAAATGCGTGGTAGTTATCTTTAAGGTTAAATTGTGATACTTGATTTTTGTCATTCCAAGACAATCAGACATAATGTAAGGGCAGTGCGTAAACCAATTGATAGGGTAATGCCAGCGAGATCAAGAAATACACATTTTGTCTTAATTTCAAATTTTGTATACTATGATATACATTTAAAAAAAACATTACTCTAAATGATTTAAATGGGATAATGTTTATGAAATGACCCTAAACATCCTGCATAAAATTCTTAGTAGTTTATACCCTAAAGCCAAAAAATCAAAACTGTATGTAAAAGCAGTTTTTTTCTCTTCTATCATTGTTAATTTCCATTTTCAAATAATGTTTGAGATAACAAGTATTCTTTAGCAAGGCCTCATTCATTTTATCTCCCATGAATTTTTGTTCTCAACGTTTTTCTAAACAATAGGACAATTGCTCCAATAACCCAATCCTAAATAAAAGAACGATTTTGTACTAAAATGATGATCTTTAAGAGTTGTTTCTATCCCTCAGTTTTGTGGAGTGAAGAACAGTTAATATGTTTTTTTCTTGTTTTTCATTATATTTTGTCTTAATGGTCTAAAAATTCCATGAGGAGTACTTGTCAAGTTGTTCCCATTTTAAAAGCTCGAATTTTTAAAAGTTTTTTTGGATATATTTTATTGGAGTATAGTTGACTTACAAAATTGTGTTAGTTTTAGGTGTACAGCAAAGCAAATCAGTTATATGTGTACATATAGCCATTACTTTTCAGATTCTTTTCCTATATAGCTTAATACGCAGTATAGAATAGATCACACTGTGCTACATAGTAGGTCCCTGTTACCTATTTTTTATGTAGTAGTGTATATATGTCAGTCCCAACCCCTTAATTTACCCCTCCCGCCATGTTTCCCTTTGTTATCCAAAAATTTGGTTTCAGAATCTTGGATTCCATTTCTGTGAAAGCTCTAAGTTTTAAAAACAAATAGTATATAACTGCTGTGAAACCAATGACGCATGTAAGTATATTTTTCTTTCTCAAGGACCTATCATAAACTGTGGTCATGAACCCATCTTTACTGTATTAATCCTAAAAGACCAATTGAGAAAACTCTTCTAAAAGCCATTCTTCCCCAGTAATTACAACCTAACTTTTTAATTTTATTTAGTGTATTCATTTTGCCAATTTCGGTGCAAACTTCAGTCCTTCCAAGATCCAAAAATGTTTTGTCATCCATCAAGACATCATTGCCAACATTGTGTCTCATTTCTAACAAAGGAAAAAATAATCCCAAGTAAGAGTAATTCATCTTCTAACACTGTGCCAGAATGGCTGTCTCAGCAATATGTCCATGTAATTATCTAGCAGAGAGGGCATATCCAGTTATGATTTGGCCTAAATAGTTCAGGGTGGTAATTTGTGTAGTAACTTTTTCTTTTTTTTTTTAATGGCCTCACCCACAGCATATGGAGGTTCCAAGGCTAGAGGTCCAATTGTAGCTATAGCCACTGGCCTACGCCACAGCCACAGCAACATCAGACCCCAGCCACATCTGAGACCTACACCACAGCTCATGGCAAAGATGGATCTTTAACACACTGAGCAAGGTCAGGGATCAAATCCTTAACCTCGTGGTTCCTAGTCTAATTTGTTTCCACTGCGCCACAGTGGGAACTCCTGTGTAGTAACTTTCTTCATCAATTATTTTTAATGTAACTGTCTACACTTACAGGGTAGACACATTTACACATTTACACTAAGTACTTTTGCTATTGAATCCCATATGATTACTGGAGGGGCACGGGGTAGAGGGACCCATTTAAAGCACCAGAATGAATTTAAGAAAACATCAGTTTTTTTGTGTTTCAATTTTTATGGCTGTGTCTGAGGCACGTGGAAATTCTTGGGCCAGAGATTGAATTTATGCCACAGCAGTGACCCAGGCCACTGCAGTGACAATGCCAGATCCTTAACCCACTGTGCCACAAGAAAACTGAATTTAAGCAAACATCAGTTTATTATTGGTTAGCTCAAAGTAGATAAATATGTCTGGCCTGAACACATCTGTATACAAGTTGCAACAGAGATACAACCTTTACACCAAATACCTAGAATTTGCAGAGGTTTCTCTTTTAAATGAGTTAGACCCCAAGCTGCAAGTAGGACTTCCAGATTGATGGATGGCTTTCCATACCTTGAATTAAGGCACCTAAAAGAGGGGCTGTACCATTTTGGAGTCATTCAGAAAAAGTTTTAAGCATTATAGTTTAGAGAGGGTGCTGATTTCTTTGACAATGTCTTTGTCACTTTTTTGGTTTTTGAGGATATTCAGTTGAATCCATTATGTCAGCATCAACTCGTAGCTGGTTAAAATTTCAGTTAGGAAGTCCAAAGGGAATAGTCACAGACCTGCTAATTTGCTAAGATGTAAACTTCACATTCATAACACAAATAGCAGTCTAGACAATGTAATAAACTCTAGGTGTTTCTGTACTCAATTCAAGCATCTTTTATAAAATAGCTGTGTGTTTCCTATTTTTATTGAAATCTATCAATGGTGAGAACCCATTCACAATCAGCCTTCACTTTTGCTAGAATCCTTAGCCTGTATGAAATATCTATTTACCTGCCTCGGCAATTATTTTTTGTTTCAAACTTTATTTTTTCTGCATTTATAAAAGTGACTATTTAAGGTAGGCTTTTGATGGTATAGCTGTTTATTCCCAGACTAAACTGGGTCTTGGCTTTCACACTTTTACATTGGTTTTAATGTTGTTTTTTTTAAAAGCTCTGTCTGGTGATAAATGTGTTGAAAGGAATTTATATGCTCTTAGAGACTTAATGCCAATAGTTAAGTCCACTGTATCCTACTTGACAAGCTGCTTTGACTTACTCAGTGACCTTACAGGTACAAAACTCATCTCAGAAGAGGCAGCCGTGGTATTCAGCTACACTCCCATCTGCCTTTTTTCTCACTTCAAGGGATAAAATACTTAGATAGTTTACCAAATAACATATTGATTTGAGTTACAAGACATTGATCTAGTTTTACTTGCAGATTGCTATATTTCCAGCGGTATCATTTTGCTTTCTGAAATCTTGTTGCCTTGATTAAATCCATCATGCCCTGTGCTCTTTATCATTCAGTTTCCTAATTACTATAATTTCTAGAAAATTATGCTTTGCTAAATTAGGCTAAGGATGTTCCTTTGTATTTAAACATGTCTCTGCCTGTTTAAGGTATCTTTTTGTTTCTGCCTGTCATTTTCTGTTTTAGATCCTTAGCAAGTCAGATGCATTACAGTTAGTCCAGGTTTGTTAGCTTCACCTGTAAATACATGGGGATCAGATTCTCTGTTTCTTCAGAGGTCCTGGGTGGGTCAGAACGTTAAGGACCTGAACTTTTCTCTGTGAGGATGTGGGTTTTATCCCTGGCCTCACTCAGTGGGTTAAGGATCCAACATTGACCCAAGCTGAGCATAGTTTGCAGATGTGGCCCAGATCTGGTGTTACCATGGCTGTGGTTTAGCCACAGCTACAGGTCCGATTCAACCCCTGGCCCAGGATATTACACATGTCACAGGTATGGCTGTAAAAATAGAAAAAACAAACAAACAAAAAACTCTGTTTATCTCTAGAGTCACTTGGCCTTTAGGGATAGATGAAATCTGAAAAACAATGTGATGTCTATTCGCTCTTCACTTACTCTGTATGTATGAAGAAGAGGAAGAAAGAGAACTTTTAGGGAAAGAATTACATTTTTTTCTGTTAGGCACCTGATGCACATTCCATCATCATATTCTCACAATAATTCTAAAAAAAAAA
>PVHT020000022.1:15907677-16002661 GCA_004024745.2 Catagonus wagneri | reverse complement strand
TAGGGGTCTAATCGGAGCTGTGGCCACTGGCCTGCGCCGCAGCCACAGCAACGCAGGATCCGAGCCGCGTCTGCAACCTACACCACAGCTCACGGCGACGCCGGATCGTTAACCCACTGAGCAAGGGCAGGGATCGAACCCGCAACCTCATGGTTCCTAGTCGGATTCGTTAACCACTGCGCCACGACGGGAACTCCCTGAATGAAGATTCTTGGTTGTTTTCCTAGACTTACTGATTGCAAAAATCTTAGTGGAAGGCAGAGTCTATCTTACTAACATGAGTCCCAGATCAGACTGATGCACAGTACATTTTAAAACCATCCTTCTAAAGGGTTGTATTCAGTATATGTATTGATTTCCTACATGTCCCTGGTTAGTGTCAGACAGTTGGTGCTCGACAAGTACTTTTCACATCAGATTCTGAATATATTTTATTTTGTTTTTACTTTTTATTAAAGAATAGTTGATTTACAACATTCCTTCAATTTCTGTTGTATAGCAAAGTGACCCAGTCTCATATATATATATACATATATATATGCATATATATACATATATATATACACACACACACACACATTCTTTTTTTCATTCTATGTTCTATCATGTTCTAATTCAAGAGATTGGATGTAGTTCCCTGTGCTGTACGGTAGGACCCCATTGCTTATCCATTCTAAATATAATACTTTGCATCCACCACCCCCAAATTCCCCATCAATATCATTCCCCCCAAATATATTTTAGGATCCTTGAGTAAGAAGTTTGATTTTCTTTTACATTAAATCAATCAAATAATTGTCCATGACACTGGCTACTAGAACTCTCCTGTAACACCTTTAATTACTCTAGCCCTTTGGATTCTAGAAAGCAGTACAGAGAATACAAAAGACTAGATTACAAAATTTTAGGACAGTATATTTACCAACTGGTATCCTTTGACATTAAGAAAAAAAGTTGGCAATGCAGATAACTCAAGTCTAGTTCAATGAGTGGCTTTGTAAAGATATATGTTAGATAGAACCCTTCCATAATGTACAACTCACTGCTGTTTTGTCTCTTTTCTATCCATGATAAAAAAATTATACTCCATGAGATATTGTTAATGGAGATGGGAACAGATGATATTTTATTAGGGAAATGAAAGGGAGAAGCCTAAAAATGAAACCTTTGCTTTCAATACAAATGTGTTTTTGTTCAGGAATCTTTGCTTAATTCTTAATATCTTTGAAGCTACAGAATTTTAAAAATTACTGGTGGGCACTGAAAATCTTATTCTAGTTTCTGGACGTTCTAAATATTATAACACTATGGGAATAATTGAATTTCATGCTATAAAATTAATTAATTCAATGAGTGCCAAAATTATAAACATCTTACATATCAGCTTGGGAAACACTAAACTGAAAAGCACTCTGCAATTGAGGAGAATGCTCGTTTTTACTAAGATGTTTGGTAATGCAGAAGCTTCACAAGGCCTCCTCCTGGAAATCAGAAATATTGTCAAGATAGGCCCATTATAGAATCATTTCTAATTCTTATGTTCTAAATCTAAATGATCACTCATTCCATATTAAGGCCCTCTCAATATTCAAGTCTCAATAGATGTAGTTCTTTTCTGTCATTCACTGAATAAAGTAATGAAATTGGTTGTTTGTCCTACATATTTCTTTGCTATTACATTTGTTTCATAAGAGAGTGGCATTAGAATATAGGGAAACATTCCATTACTATACCTAGATATGTTTTCATTGCAGTACTTACCACACAGTCTTCTAATAATGTTAATCACTTCCTCTTAACATACTTAAAATATAGATTAAATTCACTTCAGGGTATCTAGATGATATTTTCCACTATCAGGAAAATGGTGTTATCATTTAACATATAGTCAATTATAAAAGCTATTTCAAATAATTCTAAAATTTAAGACTGATGGTATTTGAATTTCATTTCAATTTATATGTGACTATATGCAAAATCATAGCTGTCTCATCCTGACTTTTATGATTTCTTTAAAGAAAAGTGAATTTATCTAACATGATCTTTTTAATTTTAGAGAGTATTTGGTCTAGTAAATGAAATATGGATACTCATGGAAATACCTTGAATAAAGGGAGCCCTGAAAAAAATCCAGCAGAATTTCCTTCTATTAAGTTGCTGGTATTTTGGAGCTTTCTGACCTAGGATATTTCTATAGTGTGATGACAACTGTACTTATCCAAATGTGAGTAATCTTAGAATATGTGCCACAGTTTTAAAATTAACTAACCAATCTCTTTATTGTGGCAAAAATCCAGTAGTCTTTTGGCTGGCTCATCCAATAGTCATTTCCTATGGAGTGTTCTTTGCCTGCTTACAATATGGTAGCTACAAAAGCAAAACACTTTCTTTTAGTCTCCCTTGCAAAGTAGAGTGTCAATGTGATATATTCTTGTTAATGAGGTTTCAGTGGAAGCCTATTGGAGTGCTAGGGAAGGTTTTTACTTTTTGCTGTAAGCATCATATGTCATCCAACCTCTTTCCTGCATTCTTTGTCAAGTTCATTCATCATGGTGGGATCTTCAGAAGCTACTTTATAGGAAGGAAGTCTAAGAAAAGGAAAAGCAAAGAGAACCAGTAATGTCTACTGGTGACCTATTGCCAGAAATTCTATAACTAAAGACTTGTTTCTTTGAGAAAGGGAAGAGAGGAGAAAAATTAACCACAACTTGTATAAGCCACTATCCTTGGATATTCTGTTACTTACAGCCAAAAACATTACAAGTGATGCATTTAACCCTTACTTGCAACAAGGAGATATACTTGAACATCATCATAGATTTTCCTTCTAACACTCTGGAATTTCACAGACTTATAAGACTTTTTCTTATATTCAGAATTCACACAAATTGTAAAGAAATATAATTACCCAGGATAGGAAAGCAGAATGACTTAGAAAATGATCATATATTTAGGATCATTTTTCATCTTATTCTTTATTCTTTGAAAGAAATTCAAAGATATGAATTATAATAACAGTAGCAGGAATAGCATACATTTTAAAAATAATTTATTAATAATGGGCATAAGGCAGCACTCTGATTATGCTGTAAATTATTTCTTAAAGCATTGTAGTATATTTCTTTTTAAAATTATGTATACTGAGTGCAATGTAGTATCCTGGATTAGATTCTGAAACAACAAAAAGACTTTATTGGAAAGCAAGTGAAATCCAAATAATGTCTTCAGGTTAGTCAGTAGTAACACAGTGATGTTAATTTTTCACTATGACCAGTGCATTCTGGTTATCAAAGATTCAGCATTAAGGGAAACTGAGTGGATGGCATGTGGAAACTCTTTTTTTTTTTTTCGCATGTAACTAATACTTCAGCTAAAACATAGGACATTTCCATCACTCAGAAAGTAACCTTGTACATCTTTACATCAACCCATAAACCACTTTGGCAACTATTATCATGGAAACTCTTTGTAAATAGTTCTGTAAATATAAAACATGGTTTCAAATTTTAAAAACTATATTAAAATTATGTACATGGGTAAAGACGTGTACATTTTCCCTCTGTGGGTAATACAAAGGTACAAACTACTCACAAATACCCACTAGAACTGCTGCAGCAGAGATGATGGCCTTGATTGTTTATGTTGGTAAAAGGACAATTCCTAGCATTGAAGAAGTTGTATGTTTCATTCACAAAGGTAGATGAGTGATATTTATTTATTTAATTATTTATTTATTTATCTATTTTTACAGCAGCAACTGTGGCATATGGAAGTTCCCAGGCTAAGGGTCAAATTGGAGCTTCAGCTTCAGGCCTATGCCACAAACACAGCAATGCTTGATCTGAGCCAAATCCATGACCAATGCCACAGCTTCCAACAATGCCAGATCCTTAACCCACTGAGTGAGGCCAGGGATAGATCCTGCATCCTCTTGGACAAGGTTCTTAACCCACTGAGACACAATGGGAACCCCAAGAGATATTTTTAAACAGACACATCCACTTTATGGGCAGAAGCCGTAGGTGATATTTTTTCACGTGATCTTGGTTCCTAAACCACATTTACGATAATTTTTGTCACTATGAGTACACCCTCCCTTGTGGTCAGGTGTTGGAATAGCAGGACTGGAATGCAGCCTTTGAAATCATGGTTTATCATCCTTCCTTAAGCTGGCAGGCAGCCTTTACTTTCCACATCACTTCCAAACTGAAGAGTTCACTTCTCTGCTCTGCAGCAAGTCCAGTTGCTCCCCTGTGCACATTAGCTGCTGTGACTTATATTGAGTTTTTATGTGTTTAGGTACTTTTCAGAAAAGTAACATATTTTCAGATATTGAATGTACTCAGTTTGTGTTCCTGCTGTTCGAAGTCTTTTCTCTTTGCTCCTCAGTGATGGCTTTTGATTTTGGTATCATCAGGAGTGGCTTAGTGAGATTTCTCCTAGATCAGGCTCTCTTCCAGGAAAAACATGTTCCCTGGTTTACCACCATCATTCTCTTTTCACTGTTGACACTACTAGTAAATAAACATTAGAAGAAGATTTTTAACGGTTCACCTCCTAATTCCTTGCCTTCGCCCTCTAAAATGTTTTTTATTTTTCCTTTCAATCATTGATCACATATCTGTACCCTTCATACTTCTAGCAGTAATGCAAAGGAAATACCTCTTTAAAAAATAATTTCATTCTACGAGCTCATCATCTGTGTGATTTTAATTGCTGCAGGCTGCTTCCTTAGGTTGACATATCACTTAATTATATTCAGCATTCAGTTTATTCTTATAATATTCCCTTTTTATGTAATATGGCACTGAATGCCTGCTATGGGTTGAATTGTACCCCTCCCAATATTTGTACGTTAAAGTCCTAACCCTCCAGTACCTCAGAATGTGATCTTGTTTGGAAAATAAAGTTGTTGCAGATGTGATAATGTGAGGTCATTAAGGCATTAAGGTAGGCCCTAATCCAATGAGGCACATGTCCTTATAGAAAAAGGGAAATATAGACACACACACACACATGCACACATGACCGCACGTGTGTGCGCGCGCACACACACACACACACACACGCACACAAAGAACCTCGTGAAGATGAAGGCAGAGATCAAGGTGATGATGCTTCTACAGTCTGTGAACTGCAAATATTGTCATCAGTCCATCCGAATTAGAGGAGAGACATGGGACTCATCCTTTCTGATGGCCCTAAGAAGGAACCTACCCTACAGACACTTTGATTTTAGACTTCTTGCCTCTAGAATTGTGAGCCAGTAAATTTCTATTGTTACCACGACCCAGTACATGGTACTTTAGCCCTACCAAACCAAAACAGTGTGGTTGAAATACTCCATGTGATCAGTGCTAGCAATTTTATTCACACTTTCTTACTCAGAATAATTGATTAGTCTTCTTTAGTAATAGAGGTAACTGTCTTATAAATCACATATATTTGCATATATATATAAATATATGAATTTATATATAAATATGAGTATTTACATATAATATGCAAAAGAATATCAAAACATGCAGTGAACATACTCTTTATTAAAATTATTGACAGCATAAAAATATCCTATCATAATCATCATTCTCATATTTCAACTTATCAATATATTAACTTATGAATTTATTAACTTATTTTGAATACTTTATAGTAAATTATTTGTTTCAGTAGCATTATAAATTTATGGGCCTTTCATAGATTCAACTACTTTTAGTAACCTATAATTTTTTTTTGTTTTTTTTTGCCTTTTCTAGGGCTGCACTCGTGGCATATGGAGTTTCCCAGGCTAGGGGTCTAATTGGAGCTGTAGCCGCTGGCCTACGCCACAGCCATAGAAACGTGGGATCCGAGCTGCATCTGCAACTTACACCACAGCTCAAGGCAATGCCGGATCCTTAACCCACTGAGCAAGGCCAGGCATTGAACTCACAACCTCACGGTTCCTAGTCGGGTTCGTTAAGCACTGAGCCATGACAGGAACTCCTTCTACATTTTTTGTTTTCAAATTTTTTAATTGGGTATGAGTAGACCCTTTAAAGGGATGCTTTTTCTTTTCAAGCACTGAATTCCTCATTCTCGAAGGTGATCTTAACATCTAACAACAACTGGAAGTTACATACCTAATCTGAATTTTCGTGTCTCACAAAATGGAATCATCCCCCCTCCCTTTTAGTGGAGAACATTATTAGAGATGGAAGTCTGAGCAGAGGCTGTACTCAGTGCTGGTGCTAAACATTGGTGCTAATGTTACTGTAATTGCTGGTCCAGTTTAGCTGATAAAAATGCAAAAAATGGCTTCCTATGTAGTCACATGTTCATAGCTATTTTTCTGTCTTTCTATTTGACATATGTTTTTTTTTTCAATACTTATCTTCTTTTTACATTGAAGTCTCACAGGCTCTTTGACTTTTGACTCCATTTAAAGTTAGAAGATAAAGTCAGCAGCTGCACACCAAATGGATGTGCTAGAGAGGTATGTCTATTAGGATTCTAAGTAAAACAAATTTAATGGTTGGATCTCAAGTTAGCTCAGAGAATTGATACGAAGGCTGAGAAAGCCAGATTTGGAATTCCCAGGAAGCACGGAAGCATCATATGGAAGGATGGAAATACCTTCTTGATCATCACAAGCACATCCCTTTGCTGCTAAGGAGAGTAGAGAATCTTGACATAATAATTCTAAAAATGTCCACAACATGCAGTAGAGTGCTAAGTGACAGAAGTATGTTAGAAGGTGGCTGGGCCACCAAATATATATCTACTGCAGGAACAAAGAACAATTGTGTCTGTCAAAATGAACTAAGAAGTAAGCTTTATCCCAGAAAAACATAAAGGACAAAGATAAAGGACAAAGAGAAAAGGTAATGAGCAAAACAAATCGAAGCTATTTAACCATGCTAGAAACTCCTTCAAGAAATTGAGGCAAGGGAGTTCCCTTCGTGGCTCAGTGGTTAATGAATCCAACTAAGAACCATGAGGTTGCGGGTTTGATCCCTGGCCTTGCTCAGCGGGTTAAGGATCCGGCGTTGCTGTGAGCTGTGGTGTAGGTTGCAGACGCGGCTCGGATCCCGCGTTGCTGTGGCTGTGGCGAAGGCCAGCAGCTACAGCTCCTGTTAGACCCCTAGCCTGGGAACCCCCATGTGCCGCAGGTGAGGCTCTACATAAAAGGCAAAAAGACAAAAAAAGAAATTGAGGCAAAATGACATTCCCAAACATGGTATGTTGAACCTTATTTTTTATTCTCTATAAAACCTACCAGGTCATAAACTCAGCTATTCTATTTCTATTTCAATAGATAAAATGTTTAAAGAAAATATAGACTCAGCTATTCTATTTCTATTTCAATAGATACATTTTTTAAAGATAATAAAAAGAATGTGGTCAAGGTACAGTATGTATTATGTTCAATATACATGTTTTCTCTTATGAAAAATTATGGTAATTTGTTGAGAAACTGGCTTATATATTTACCTGATGATGCATTAAGTTTTCCTTAAATTGAATCCAGGATTTATTTAAAAATAAGAACAGAGCAAGCAATATTGTAGCAGTGCTATCAGCATTGTCAATAAGGGGCAAGAAATAAGGAATGAAATGACTTGAAGTTTATTAAACTGGTAAACCTGGTGGTATTCCAGTGACTGAAAACAGTGCACCAAACTTTATGGCAGCAGATTGTGATAGAGTTTGGGGTCTGACTTTTATTATAGCCACATTTAAAATGATGCATTTGGATAAGATTATTAAGAGAGAGAGTTGAGTCCACAGAAGAATAATGATTCTTGTGTTTAGGAGGAAGAAAGAGAAATAGGGAGTAATGAATGTAGCAGAAAACGAGATCATTTAATTTTTCCCCCTTAAGGATAAAAGAAATGCCTCTTTTACAGAGAATCAATATGGTCCCCATTTTATACTCACACTATATATCATTTATAGGAAGATTACCTTTTTGGTAGACTAACTGGTATACAGTTATCAAAGCAGTTTGAAATCTAAGATCAAGAACAAAGAAGTGGATATCTTAGCAAACATGATGAAGTGCTTGAGGTTACAGGGTTTAGAATTAGGAAGTCACAGGATTGAATCCTAGTTCCATCACTTATGAACTAGAGCTAGTTGCTGAAATTTTGTAAGCCTCACTTTTCCTCATCTATCAATGTATCCTACAATCTTTCAAATGTATTCTATTATCTGACACAGGTTTTATGTCACCTTACCATCCACATTTATTAGGCAATTTATATTTGGATGTTAGAAATAGAACTGACTGATATTTTGCAAATTACTACTATAACAGTCCTGTTTGGATAGCTGTTATATATAATGCCGTCGTGTGCTGTCAGGTGTGCAGGCATTCATTTCCATTCCTTCCCTATGAAGCCATAGTAGATCCACAGTCAAGGCCTACGGCCTAAAAAATGAACGTGGAAGCAACAGTCAACCTCTGGGCTGGGAGAACATTCACAGGCCTGAAAAAGTGAAATCAACCTCATCGTGTGTACATTCATTTACTCATAGCTTTCAAGGAGTTTTGTGGTTATTGGGGAATTTGGAATGTCTTTGCTTACATCAAATGAATACTTTCTTTAAATCTAGTGAAATGGGAGAAGAAAAGAGCAAAGATGACTTAAAACTCCAGAAAATATGAAAGAATAAAATTCAATTGTGTGTGTGCGTGTGTGTGTGTGTGTGAGCATGCATGCTGGGGAAGAGAGAAAGCTGTTGGAAATAATTATGAAAAATATTTTAATTTTTGAAAATAACCTTTAATGTTTCAAATTTTAAGCTATGCCTTGTATTCTGGGCTCTTCCAAAATCAACTAGAGACGAATAGACATGTAGAATCAGAATTAGCATAGAGATTGAACTTTGCCAAAAATTTTCAAAGGTTTTCTTTATGAGTCATTGATTTCCTTTTGAGAGAGCTATATAAATTGTCACCACATCACGCCACCCAGTCTACATTCTGTTTGCACTGGGCCTCTTTTATTTTTTCTGATGCTTCATAATCCCTCCATTTTGGAGCTATTCTAACTGTCTGAAACATCTATTCCCACCCCATCAGGAATATATCATTAATTCATACATCTTCTTTGTAGTCCAGTGTAAATGTCTTTTCCTTGGAAAAATCTTCCTAACCCATATAGTTAGCTCAGAGCTCTTAGTTTTTATTTTTACACTGTGTCTTTTTCAGTCACATATTATGGATTTAGTAAGCTGCTTTGCACAAAGTAGGCACTTAATCATTACTTGCTCAATGAACAAAATGAAAATATAAAAAACAAAAACAAAATAAAAAATGGAGTTTCATTTGTGGCCCAGCAGGTGAAGAATCCGACATAGTGTCTGTGAGGATGCAGATTTAATCCCTGGCCTCCTGAGTTGCTGCAGGATGCGATTTGGATCCGGTGATGCTGTGGCTCTGGTGTAGGCCAGCAGCTGCAGCTTGGATTCGACTCCTAGGCCAGTAACTTCTATAGGCTACAGGTATGGCCATAAAAAAGAAAAAAAATGAAGATATAAAAAAGTTGGTCTTCTGACCATTCAGATGACTTTTGATCTTGTAGACTCCTGCATTCTATGAAATAATATTTTTTCTTGGTTTTAAAATTTGATCCTGTATCTATAATCTATAATGCATCTGTTGTCTTCTATTCACTTCCTAATTCTACACTTGCAATTATACACAGTTGACAATATGTGTCAAACTAAAAATCATGAACAGATCACCTCTGAGTTTACGAATCATCAGTTTAGTAGCCAGTATCCAAGTCTGTGAAATTGTGTAAAAGAAAAATATATGGATTCCAGGAATCAATGTTTTTGAAAAGAAAGAAAAACATTTTTGGTTATACATATCTTTTTGAAGTGTACAATCATGCTTTTTTCTTTTTAACAGCATCTGGTCTATTTTTAAAACTACTTGATGAACAAAAAATATATTTCACTTTCTTTTCTAATTTGCTAAAACTAGCAAGGAATGGAATTATTAACAGTAAAATGATGTCATTTCTTAGTCACTCAGTTTTCTTACCTTTTTTAAAGAAATGCTACTTTAAGACCTGTGTGTTCGAAGGGAAAAAAGCTATTAGGGGCACACTTGCTATTTTTTCAGTAGAAAGGGAAGAGGTGTTATATATCTATCCTCTCAAAAATATTTTAGGGATTATTTTTAGTGATATAAATCATAGGAACAAGTTAAAGAGAGCAAAATGCATCAAAACAAGCTAATGTTAAAAGACAGCAACCTGTGATCATTTAAATTTTAAAGTCAAGAGCAACTCAGGTTCAATACACTCTCATGCATATGAAAAACATCAAGGTTATAAAGATGGAGAGATAGATAATATTCTACTATTTCCTATTGACCTTGAAATGTATTCAGTAAGGCATATGTCAGTTCAAAACTTGATAAATTTTTATTTTTACTGTAATTTAAAATTTCCTCACCCCCCCATTTAAAAGCACAATATGCAAACAGTACATACAGAGAAATAAAATCTGCTCAGCATTATGCAAAATTTTGAACTCATTTGTGACCCTCAGATTCAACAAAAAATAACAGTAAGCTATTGAAATAACCTATTCGGAAACCCTCACTAAAACAAAACAAGCAAAACAGCATCAGCTCTCAGATTAGATACAAAAAATGTAAGCAAATTGTAAAGATTCTGGCCAAAGTCATACTGGAATGCTCTGTCCAGAGGTTGTCCAGAGGTACTTCTGTTCTACTTATTTTCTATTATTTCCATTTTTTCTCTGTCCTTTAAAAATGTCTGTAAACATTCAAGCTGGAAGCACTCTTTAATTAATATTTCCTTTTCTATTATATAGTCTATGTCCAATATTTACCAGTTGGCTTAAATTAAAGGTAATAAAGCAGGAAGTGTACATAACTAAAAACCTCATTACATCTATGAACAACAGGCAACTCATTAAATGCATGATTCCAGAGAAAGGTGCTAATTCTTTTCTATGTACATTGTATTACATGGGCAGCTATGTCAATATGTCTACTGGGCAGTGATAGAACAGTGACTGACAATGTAGAATTGTAACATAGAAAGTTACTATTTTATTGATTTCATATTTGCACAGCATTTTAAGTTTTCAATGAAGTGTCTACATTTTTATCTCAAGATGATCAGTATTTGATTTTTGGCACCAAGTCAGTGAAATGTGAAAAAAAAAACAACAAAACATGCTTTGTTGGGTTGTTTAGTCTGACCTGTGACCCTCGTTTTGATAAACATTATTTGCATAGGTGTATAAAAAAGAGAAGAACATTACTACACGTTTAAGATTAGAATTAAAGGGAATAACTGATCAGACTAGAAAGATAGGGAGTAAAACCAAGAAATTTGAAGCAGCTACTCTATAAATTGTGAATAAAGAGTGGTAGTGGTGGTGGTGGTGGCATCAGTGGTGTGGGAAATATTGTTCAACATTGAATAATTCAAAATCTCTGGCCTTAGAGAAGTTTAAGATTTCCTAGGCATAGAAAGGCACAAGTATGCTACAGTATTATGGATGAATTAAGAAAGGTGGAAGAGAATGGATGTCTTTGAAAATAGGTTATTTATTGAGATATTTTCTAAGCCTGCTATTAAGCCTATGAGGAGCTACTTTGAAATTTCACACTACAGTGTGCTTGGTGGAGCACATTTCACTAAGACATTTCTGGAATAGAGGCATGTTATGCTATGGCAAATGGTTGGTTAGACCACGTGATGAGAATATTCATAGTAAAAACTTGATGATCCTATTTGATGGCTGAAAGTAGAATTCATTTCAAAGAGGATGAGGAATGGTTTCAAGAATATGACATAAAATGCTAGGCCTTAGAATGATCAATGACTAATAAAAGTGTACAGTGACAGGAGTTCCCCTGTGGTATAGTGGGTTAAGGACCCAGCATTTTCACCGCAGTGTCTGGGGTAGGTGCTATGGTGCAGGCTTTATCCCTGGACTGGGAATTTCCACGTGCTGGGGGTGAGGCAAAAAAAAAAAAATGTACAGTGAGAGAGACTTAGTTACCTGGAGAGGATTTTTTTTTTCTATAGAAGTTATTGAAAAGTTATATGAAAATAGGTTGTATTACTGGTCAGCAGCAGTTTCAACCCAAGCACCATTTAGAATAGCTTTGCTGTACTGGCTTTGATCTTCTAATTCACCAATGTAAATTTTGGGAAGTCTTATGAAATGGTGGAAAATGAAAGGCTTGGATACCAAACATACGTAGGTTTAAGAATGGCTCTGCCACACACTTGTTATGTAAAATTTGAGCTATCAGTCAGTCCTTGGATTCTGAGCAGTGCACGGGCAACATATGGTGTTCCATCAAAATTTGTATTTTTTTTATTTTATCTTCAATGTTGAACTTTTAATCTGGATTTAAATAGTATCCATAACAATGGCTGAAGGTGTTACTTTTGAAAGAATAAACTTCTGAAAAGCTTTACTTTGTTTCCCTATATTGGATGAAAAATATCACATCATTATTGACTTAGAAAACTGATTTTCTGTTTGAAGCACCTAATGACTTTATAGTAAACTGGCCTCATTTAACTATTTAAAGTGCTTTTTAAAATTTGCTAATGGCGTCAACTCCATTAGTAGTTTTCTCTTTGTCTTTCTAAAAATGCATATGGAACCTTGAAATTAAGAATAAATGTATTTTATATGAATTGTCACTTGATCTGAATGAAACATTATGCTTCACAAAGTGATATATAAATATAACTTTTACTGTAGCATGTGTTAAATCGTGGTCTTCAGGTACAGTCTTCTCTAAATAGCTGTTTTCTGGAATAGCTGCTGTTGTTCCCTCAGATGGTTTCCTGGGTCAGTGTTATCATCAGAATTCTGGTGGTTGTCAATTTTAAAGTCAGAACCATATTTTGTGTTGGTAACAAAAACTCAGTACTTAATGTTTTGTTTTATTTGTTTTTTCTTTTTCTTTTGTTTTTCTTCTTCTTTTTAGAGCTGTGCCTGTGGCACACAGAAGTTCCCAGGCTAGGGGTCGAATTAGTGCTGCAGCTGCTGGCCACAGCCATAGCCATGGCAATGCCAGATCTAAGCTACGTACACCACAGCTCAGGACAATGCTAATCCGTAACCCGCTGAGTGAGGCCAAGGACTGAACCTGTATCCTCATGGATACTAGTCGGGTTCATAACCCCCTGAGCCACAGTGGGCGCTCCATGGGGTTTTTCCCCTTTTTTTTTGTTTTTGTTTAGTTAATCATGACATTTTAACTCTATTACTGCCAAAGAGTTTATTGGGGGGAAAAAGTATTACCAAATGACAACAAAATAGTTGTAGGTTTATGCTGTTAAATAAATGACATAACCACTGAAGCAAGAATGTTCAGATTAGTTTTCAGGTGAGATTTAGCAGATCTGGTCAGCCTTTTTCTAACACATCAGTATATATTTCCTAACTGATGAATTTCCCACAGTTTCCACTGGTTTTCTCAACTGGCTGCTCAGTAGTTTCATGTTTTCCCCAGGTTTGAGCCTGGATTATCATGAGAAGAGTGGCTATACTAAATGCCAGGCGTGGGTGGTAGTGTTGAAGAGTTAAATCCATCAGAGCAGATTAAGGTAGCTCTCCCTAGCTGCATGGAGCACAGCTCATTTTATCAGTAAATGCCTTGTGTACTCTCCTTGAAAGGAAGGCTTTGCTAACATTATATCTGGAACTGGTCTGGCACATACTTCCTGATTATTGTTGGTTATCTTTCAGGTTTAAATAAGTGTTAGAAGGAGATTGTTATCTATGCTTCTCACACAGTGCTAGACACATGCTGAAGTACAAAGCATACTTTGTATGAAGTACAAACCTGTCAAAGCGTGTTTTGGTGCAAATATTAACAATATTTCATTGAAAATGAAAAATCTGGGATAAAGTTAAAGTGGATGGGACTCAGCGGTGCTGAGTTTAAATTCAGACTGTCCCAGGCAAACTGGGAAATCTGGTCATTTTACTTGAGAACCCCTCATGGTTTATCTCCTTTCTAGTCTCATTTTTGGGTGTCACTATGTCCCCCAGATTAGTCATGGTAGACTCAACTACTGTTAAAAAAAAAACAGACTAGAAATGTCCAATGCCTCAATTATATTAGATATTAGTCTTCATTCACTTAACCCACCAAGTTTAAAGGGAGGGGACATCTTTTTTGGTCTAGACATAGCTAAAGCCTTGGCCTATAAAAGGCACATAGCACTTTCTTCACTCCCATTAATAACTTAGTCATGTGAGCACAAGTAACTGCAGAGGAAGTTGGAAAATGTAGCCTGAGAAGAAAAGCATCTCAAGAGAAGAAGGATATGGGTTTTGGTGAGCACATAAAGTCACTGACAGTACTGATATTTTTCTCACTTTTTGGTCCTCTCTTATCACCAAATATAATTTATAGTCTCCTTGTCAAACATGAACACATTTATCACATCCTAAAGGGTGACAACCTGAAGTTTCATCACTTGCGTGTAGAATGTATGCATCTACCTCAAAGTTTAAGATGTCTTCAAGATGCGTGATTCAGTATGTTTATTAAAGTAGCATTTCTGCATAGATGGTGACTTGTAATCAAGCAAAGTTATTTGTCCCCAGCCTCTACAACCCAAGGTACCGATTTATAATGACTGAGCAAGGATAGGATTATTGCAAATACATACATACATATATGCATGCACACACACACACACACGCACACACGCACACACACACACAACAGTGTGAAACATAGAGCAGTCTCTTGTCTGCATCAGTGATGGAACACTCTTGCACAGGCAATGTGAAACCTCCAGCATTGGCAATGCAGTCATTTCCTTGACTAGATATAGGATGGACTCTGTGGCAGCCTTCAGCTTCTGGCAAGTTTCTCCTTGTTTGTTTTATCCACCACGGATGCATATGTAGCAAAGTGAGGAGTCAGTCTTTTTTGGGGCCTTATGCATCCTACTTGCTCATGCACTGCTTGGAGTTCAAGGATTGTTTTACACGTCACACAGTCATAGAATGCTCTAGACTTTATTTTCCCCCAGGAAGTTTCTCAAAAACATTTTAGACTTCTAATCCATTTGATTCAGATCATCACCAGATAAGGTTCTTTCCTAGATTAATTTTTAACACAGCTTTATTTCTTTGCTTACCTCTCTGACACCTGTCTCATCAATTCACTGATAACTATCTTGACCTATTAAAAGCTACAGGCATGGGCTACACCTTTACTCTACATTTGCCATGGAATTGGGTTCTTTTGTAAAAGTTGGTAGTCTTAAATGGTCTTTGTTGCTCAAACTTCTAGTCTTCTTTCCTACTCTTTGAAATTCTCAGAAGACGTTAACCTGTGTGAGAACACAATTTTCTGGCCACATTCCATTCCCCTTTATATCTGTTTGCAAACCAGAAATTCCTTGCTTGATTTCACCTCTTTAAATTCCTTGTTGAAAATAACAAGAAGCCAAGGGCAAGCACTAACATTTAATTCCTTACAGTGTTTCCCCTGAATTTAGAGGGGACATTTAACTGTTGTAGGTAACATTTAATCATATGTTTTATTACCACATAACATGGATCTCTGGCTTTTTGGTAAAATATATCATTGGTGTCCATTCAATGCCATGCATTTGTTTTGTTATGACAAGATCTCACTTTAAGCTGCATATTATCTGTATTAGTTATATTAAGCTAAATTTCAGTAACAACTCTAAAATGTATAATGTATCAGGTGTAGTAAAATATATTTCTCACTTATAGTAGTTGGAAATGGGTATTGTAATTGGCTAGCCTTTCCCCACCTATTCATTAATTTACAGATACAAGCCTCTTTTCCCTTGTAGATGTACCCTACCAAAGCCTCATCATCATCTTCATCCAACAAGGAGAAAGAGAACTTGAATATAATCCCTTCTTAAAATCTTTGACCTGGAAATAGCATAGATTATATACACTTAAATTCTGTTGATCAGTTTCAGCCATATGGCCAAAGGTAGCTCTGAGAATGACTGAAAAATAGGATCTCGCTTCTGAGCAGAAAGAAAGAAAAGTAAATCTTGGAAAGCATCTAGCATCTTGCCATCTTCTCCCATATTCTCTGTGCTGCAGCTGCACTGAACTCCCATCAGTTCCTTGATAGTGATGCATTCTCCTTGTGATGGAGAATTTGTCCTTTTTGTCCCTCTACCTATGTGTTTATCCTACTACCTCTATGTTTATATTAACTCCTGGCTCTGTGTTCTTTTTTCTTAAGGATCCCTGTCAGGTCAGCTTCCATATCTGTGTTCAGAGCTTCAAGGACAATTACTTCTGTGACCCTTATCACAACTGTCATCAGAGCTCTGTTCTACTGTTGTTCATGATTGTGACAATACCACCCTGCACAATATCTGAAACATCATTAGTTATTGAACATTGAATAAATTAATGAATCAGTGGATCCATGATGTTCTAGAGGCTTATTGTTTAAATCAGCTGGCAGAAGTTATATCATACCCTAGTTTCAGCATCAGTAGTGATGTAAGGAACAGTGCTAGTATATGTAGAAATGGAAACAGATGTTTCTGAGATTAGCTTTTCTGTGCACAAAGTTATAAAAATGATATTGAAAACATGTAACTAAATATAGAGTGGTAAACAAGCACAGCTGATGCTTTGCTACGTGATAATTAAGGATAGGGAAAATAAAGCAAAACCAAAATTTCTTAAATGATGATTGATTTAATCATCATTTTTAGTACTTTTGCCCACTGAAGCCTTTTCCTAGACTGACTAAATAAATGGAAACATTATTGGTTTGGATCTGTTTCTTTGGTGATTCCTAATATAAAGGTGATCAATACTATGCAAAGTGGGAAATTTTTTCATTACAATACAGAGTTTAGGTATAGTAGTGAGAAAATGGAAACAACACATAATTCAGTGCTAGAGTGATCTGAAGTTCAGAGAAAATTTGTAATCAAAGTTCTGTTTCAATACAGTAGACTGTTACAATTTTAATTACTAATGGTAGGCTATAGAATGACCTTACTAGACTAATGGCATATCATTTCTGCCTGGCCGGTGGCAGTTTGCACTAACATTTATTTAACACTTTTGAATTCTGCATTCTCACCACTTTCTCATCCATGAACCTGGGATTTGTGTATGTTTTCCTAACCCAATGACAGAAGATATTGAGAATTTGGTAGTTTGGGGTCTTTAAATTGATGGAAGCAGGTATCTTAGCTTTCTCTAGTAAATCGTTTTTATTTCAGAATTCTAGCCGCCAATTTTGATTATAGGGATATTGAAAAAAAATTCTGTGACCAAAGTGCTTAGAACTTTGAATGTAACTTCAGAGTATACAAATAATTAATGCTATTTCATTCATTTATTTAAAAAATCTATTTTTGCCAGGCTTTGTTCTGTGTAAATGACACAGAAGAATATTCCCTGTTGTCACAGGGCTAGCATTAATCAAGTATTTTTCAGCTTTTCATTTGATACTGTGTTTATTGAACACTACTAGAAGCCGGTCATTGTGCTAAGTGTTGGGATGAGGAAGATTAAGAGGACATGTCCCTGACATGAAAGAACATGGAAGCTAGTGTATGGAGTACTTCTTTAAACTAGCATTTACTGAACCAATATGTGTTAAAATAAGGTTGGAAGATTAAATAATTTTAGGCATGGATTTTTTGGCATGAAGACTTGGCTAAAAAATAGTTCTGGTGAGTAGTATTTCTTTCTGTATTTATTTAAAAAATAATCTCATCCTAAGTAACCTAAATATGTGTGTGTCTATATATGTATAGACACACACACACACATATATATACACATATATATACTTATATATGTATACATATACATATATGACATGCGGGATACAGAAAGTATCTGAAAAAACTAGGAAAAAATATTTCAGCACTTGAAAAGTTTCTGGCAGCACAGCAGTGACAACTGAAAAGAATATCTATGCAAACATGTATTATTTAATGCCAACCAATGCTGTCAAGTATAAGCTACTTTTCTTCACTTTTCTGGCCCATATTGTGTTGCACTTCTACCTACTTGTCATCATGACTTCTATTTAGGCCTGATATGATATAGGAGGTCAAGACATCAATAGAACTTCCATTGAATGTCTAGAAAAGTGAGAGAATGATCTTTTCTTCTCAAGAGACTATCAGAAATATATTTGTGTATATCACTCAAAACAACTGTTTCTTCCTCTATTTATTGGTATTTATTACTCCTAAAATCTTCTGGCCCTTGTTAGTCTCCAAGGTTATACAAGGCTTCACATCTCCAGATAAAGGAAATAAGGATATAATTTAAATTCTATTCAGATGCCTATCTCTCCAAAACAGTAATCTAAATTCAGATTCAGAAAATAGATTGGGGCAGAATAAACATATCATTATCCTCAAATTTAAAAAAAAAATTATAAAACTTTATACTCCAGATGCATGACTGAAATATCAGAATGCTCTAGGAAGCTCATGGAAAGGACCATCTGTAAATTGCAAAGTAAAATTGATAAAAGTGTTTTTCAAAAAGCAGACCAGGAAGTTATTACAAACCTAGAGACATATGCAAGTCTCCTGCGTCATTTCATTCACTGTAATGTATGTTTCATTTTACTAGCAATCAAATCTTTATCAAATCATTTTGTTCTTACTTCTTAACGGTCAACTTTAGCATTCGTTTCATGGGTTTCAGAAAGGTAGATGAAACCCTTATCTGCAAACCCTTTAGCATTTAATCAGCTTCTCTTGAAATTCGTCCTTCATTTTAGATGTATCAGATGCCATTGTTCAGTACAGTGAACAAAATACCAAGGTTTGTATTCATCAGGACATCTTTCTTTCCCATGACATTTTCCAGGAAAGAGAGAGAATGGCCTGTAGTCTGTTGCTGAGACTGTCCTTTCCACACATGCTCTGTCGGAGCCACTATAAAAAGAGAAAGTGGCGGAGGACAAGATCCTTTTCTTGGAGTACACATGCACATGACTGAGTTTTTCCCAGTTTGTGTCTCCAAGAGCTGTTCAGAGCCTGTGACACTGTGTCTAACTGTTAGCTTTCCTGCCTGTGGGTTCCAGCCTGAACTCTGTGGTAAACCAAGTGATAGCAGAAGCTCCTTCTTCATCAGCACTCTCCCCATTTCTCCCCAGAGCATCAGTTGACATGAATAGATGGAGGACTTCGAAGAATTCTCCTCCATTTGGGTGGGCACTTAAGAGTCTTTAGTTTATTAACTGTTCTGCAGGGGCAAGGGGAGAGGGGTTTCAGTAGAGGCATTAGCTGTTGAAAATTGTTGTACAAGTAAATGCATTTGTGTTTGGGCCCCTCGGTTATTTCCTCACGGCAAGTTGGGATCTCTAGTTCAAAAGCCCACTGACGCCAAACTCAGATTTTCACACAAACTGTTTTCAAAATAGTCCAAACAAGCAAAAATTTACCTTTTTAGTGCCTGCTTATTTGCATGCTTATGAACCCTCACCTTTCACCTTGACAGGTATTACCTATTGAAAAGACCTACTGTAGTTATAAAGCACCAAGTCCCTGCTGTCCTTCAAAGTTCTCCTGACCCAGAAACTCCCTGCCCTTGTGTGGAATGACAACATCTAGATTTTTGGGCCTCCTCTCTATTCCTCCTCCCCCTGGGGGAGTTCCCTTGACTTCCTTCCCTCTGGGTAGTGACACCTCCGTCCCTCCTGCCCCTCACCTCTTCACACCCCCACCCCTCCACCCTGAGTTTCTGGTTTCTCCCCTCCCCTCTCCCTCTGCAGGCTAACATGTCAAAGGTAACTGACATTAGTGTGTGCTGCTACCACTTCATGGTCATATCTTCTACCTAGATTAGTCTCCAAATCCTTAGAACTTCTAAAAAAAGCTATTTGCCACAGAGATAGAAAAACAAAACAAAACAAAACAAAACAAAATTTTCCTTCAGGCAGGTTTTCATGCCAGAGGCTTGAAATTGTGATTTCTGGGAGGAGAAATCACAACAAATGCTGAGATAAGAGCGGAAAAAAAGGCAATCATCAGGAAATAGCTGAGAAGATTTCGCAGTGGGCACATGTGAAACATATCCTATATTCTTCTAGAAATAAATGAGAATTTTTTTTTTTTTTTTTTTTTTTAGTGAGACTGAATTCTTGCCTTATAGGATAAAATGAAACTCAGAAAAATAAATCATATGTTACCTGTAGATGATCCATGTAATTACCATAGAGCTCCTCCTTGTCAGGGTTTTCTACTCTGAGGAGCTGCCCCACAAGGTCAAATATTATATTATGTCATAAACCCAGCATCCTAGACTATGGGAGTTTTCACCACATGAGCAGGGGTTCCTTACATTGTATCTATGTGACAGATTCTTGGGTTAGGCTCTAGGGGGAAAGCTTTATAAGCCACCTGAATCTGAGTGCAAAATATGTGAATGCATGTACAGTGCCTGTGGCAGAGTCTGCTGTGGACACTTAGCATCCATCTAATCTTCCTTAGATTTCCCAGCCTCTCTTGCAGTTGGTGTGATCACACAGTGCAACCAATGAAGTGTAAGTAGAAGTTAGGTGGAAATTCTGTGAAGTGCCTTTAGAAGAACGGAGGATGTTGTTCTTTATCCTCCCTCCCTGCCTGCTGGCTAGGAAATAGACAAAATGTCAGGAGCCCCAACACTTCCTGGGGCCATGAGAGGTCTTAGAAATGAAAGCCATACCCAGTAAAACCACTAAACAGAACTAGCTAGGCTCCCTACATCCATGTGGATGCCAAATTACCCCCGGACTGCTTATTTCCAGATTATTATAAGAAAGCAAAATGATCTCTTTTAAGTTTTGGATATTCTGTTTTGCCCCAGCCCATTTCTTAGTGATGCAGTACATTTTTATGGGGAGTGTTTTCGTATTTTTCATTCATTTGTCAGAAGGCCTTTGATGCTGCAATATTTGCTAACATCTTGATGAGAAGAATAAGTAGATGTAATAGGAGAGGGTGTGGTTAAAAAAAAGCTCAAGTCTTTTTTTGGATTTTTTGGCATCCTGATAATTTGATGATATTGAATAAAAGTTAAGGTAATCCATTAGTACCGGTGACTAGTCACTGTATAGTCAAATTTCAGGAATGGCTGTGGTTTGTATCTATTATGAACCAAGTAACTGACATTCAGTCATTTTCTCTATGAGCTTCAAATGATTCTTATCAAAGGGTGCTAGAACAAAGTGTATAGTTATTTGCTGCTGGGCAAAGATCGAGGGAAATGGGCCATTGAGTTGAAGTGGCAGGGGAAGCAAATTGTAAAAAGACAAAAAACACAGGGTTGGAAGTGCATGTGGGTTTTAAGGACAGTCAAAAATTTCCATCAAATTGTAAAATATTCCTCTTGGAAGTACTAATATTAGAGGAAAAACAACTTGTAAGGAAACAGGTAGTAGATTAGTATATGATGTTTAATACATATAGCATGTGAGGAAAATGACTAGTAAACAATGAGTTAGTATATGATGACCTGTGTTTTCCATGGCTGGTATTTATTTTTTGGTCTTTTTAAATATAGCTCTAATTTATTATTGATTACTATCAATGCTCATAATCATACAATTATGATTATGATTATTTAAATCATACTATTTAAAGTATTATGTATTATGAGTATAGTACTTTGAGTGCTATTCTTACTGTTTAACTTATTTTTTCTTTAAAATTTCCACTGCTCTTAAGTATAATGCTATAACTTTTGGGAATCCATTATTTTTACTGAGAAAGAAGTTATATTTTAAAATAAATATTAATAGGAAATCAGGTTGAATGAATAAAATAAAGTTATACTTTATAAACTTGTGAAAATATATGTAAAATGCCTATATAAGTACATGGTAAAAATCTAGAAATATCAACTTTTTTCATTATTGTTATAGTTATTAATCGCTATAACATGCCATTTTTAGTAAGAAACAAATACTTCTAGGTAATTTTAGATATCTGGATTTTTGGATAAAATATTATATTATTTTTTAGAGACTTTGAGCTATAAAAATCAGAATAGATTATTGTCAGGGAAAATATTGTTAGCCAAGACAAAAATATTAAACAAATAGAATGTATGCATACAATCTGTCAATGATTCGTTGAAACCTATAGGACCTTCTTTTTTTTTTTGGCCCACAATTGAATAGTAAATAATTTATAGAAAATACATGTAAGTAAAGAGTAGAAAAATCAACCAGACTGTTTCATCAGTAATAGTCACTATTAGAAATTTCACATATATCTCTATATTATCATATGGGGTATGCAGATATTTCATAAGCAATATTAGTGTTGATATTATGCCTTTCCCACTAAGTGATATACCCTGAACATCTTTCACTACTCTTCAACAGCATTGTATTAAGACAGGGACTCTTACCTGTTTATGTTATAATATACTTAACTATCTTTTTGCATTTGTTATTTAGGTTACTTACAGTTCTTTCCCCACATATACAATGCAGTAAAAACACCTTGCATGGTCCTTGATTTCTCTACAGTGAGGTCCTAGAGGGTTGAGATGTATATATATGTATATGAAATGTATTGTATGCAACATAAAATTTTGCCCCATACATCTTGTGTCAATTTCTGTGGCCTTTATACCTTTAACTACCTTTTAAAACACTCTAGCTGGCAATGGGTAGTATTTTTACTTTCTTCTCTTTCTTTCTATCACATATTCTTCTCTTTCTCCCTCTCCCTCCTTCATCCCTTCCATCCTTCTCCTCCTCTGCCTCTCTCTCTTTCCCCACTCCTCCCTTTCTCCTTCCTTTATTTGTTCTACCATCTTGCCAATTCAATAATGAAAACAAGTAGTATATTACTGTTTTCAGTTTCACTTAAATTACCGGAGAGTTTGAACAGTTTTCACATTCATTTTTATAATGTTCTTTAAAATTAAAGGTATTAGCCATTTTGCCTAACAATAATTTAAGATTTTTAGAGAGGCATTTCTATTAATTTTTACTTTATAACATCTACTTATTCATTAAAAAAATTGGAGGCTTTCATCTTTATTTCCTTTTAGTTATTTCTATGTTTTTGTTACTTTCATTTTTCAGTATTTTCCACAATGATTTGAAATGCCATCTTCCTCATATTCTTAATTTTTACATGACCAGGGTCTGTTTTCATGTCCTCTTGCTCTCACTCTCTCTCTCTTTTTCTCTTATCTGCCTGCCTTTGCCTGAATTGGTACCACACTTTGAAATTATAATGTCTTTATATATGTTTTAATATTTTCACAGTTACCCATTATCACTCTATCATCTTAGTTACTTATGCTCATTTATTAAATACATAATTTTAAAATTATAAATCAATATCAACAATACAAAGTCAGAGTTCCCTTCGTGGCTCAGTGGTAACGAATCCGACTAGGAACCATGAGGTTGTGGGTTCGATCCCTGGCCTTGCTCAGTGGGTTAAGGATCCGGCGTTGCCGTGAGCTGTGGTGAAGGTTGCAGACGTGGCTCGGATCCCGTGTTGCTGTGGCTGTGGCGTAGGCTGGCAGCTACAGCTCCTGTTAGACCCCTAGCCTGGGAACCTCCATATACCGCGGGTGTGGCTCTGCATAAAGGCAAAAAGACAAACAAACAAAAAAAAACAATACAAAGGTCAAAAATTTAGATTAGTTCAAACTGCAACATAGCCAAAATTTTAATACTTTATTTTTATAAACAAATAAAAACATGGATTCAAAGGTCTTTTACAGTTTTAAAGATTTTAACTGTTAACTATTTTGTATATTCAAAAGGACACCAGAATCTCATGTATGTTCTGAGCATGCATGTGCATCATGAAAATGAAAGCAGAAAATTTATACTGGACATTGAAATTTGTCTATTACTGGAATATAGATTAATATGCCAAGGATGATTTCTTACTCAGTTTTAGGTGGCTTTAATGATAATTTATGATGCAGTTACTAGAGCAGAAAAAATAAATGAATCTTTATATTCTGGTTATGTCACAAAATGTTGTCAGCTATAATGCAACAATTTAAATAAATGGGGCTAAATTAAAGTTAGCAGCCAACCTTTTGGTGACTTAAATCTTTTATTGGTCTAACTTTCCAAAAAGTGCAACATTTCTTCTTAGCGCAGTATCTGTCACTAAAGGGAAAGTTCTATATTAAATACATAGGAGTGAACTCTTCAGAAATTAAAAAAAAAATCTCAGAATAGGAAATATTTTCCCCCTAATATTCATTCACTGTTCAAATCAGAAAACTTCCTATTAGAGCTATATATTTTAGTATTGTTGAGTATTTAAAATAATCATACTATTTAAATAAGTGCAAATCTTCCAAAACTGAAAGTTTAAGAGAAATATTATGGCTACCATGGAAGTACAAGTTTTTCTTATAGCAAAATAAATGCTATAGGTAATTTCTTTGCATTTTATTCTGGCTTGATGAATAACAATAATGATCACTTTATGTGTAATAAATTGATAGTTTTCTATAGATCATAATACTTTGGTTCAGTTTGAAAAAATTACAATCACAGTTATCTATAACGAGGAAGAGAAAAGAAAGAACAACAGCAGGTAGGCGAAGAAAAAAGAAAAAACATTAAAAAACCAATGAAGATTAGTTTCAAAAGATAAGAAAATAAATAAAAACAAATTTATAACAAAAATACTATGCTGTAATAAGTACAGTCATTGAAAGTCCTGGTGTTGACTGATATCACATTTTTCTCTGCACAAAAATTACAGATCTTTTATTCCATATGAGCTACATTAGTTAAAAAAATATTCTGAGAGTTTCAGCTTCTGGTGTTCATTCTGGCACTGTTCGTTTACTATTTGTTTACTCTCAGTTGACTTGATTTGAAAGGAGCTAGATTAATAGCCCTATAAACATAGCCCTATGCCATTATGCAGTTATATTAGTTTAGTTTTCTTGAAATAGGCTGTTGAATGGAAGACTTAAATATATGTTACACATAACAAAACTGTGACCCAGTATGGGAATCTCACTACTTTCTAACCCAAGGGTTCATTAGATAAAAGAGAATGTATATTTTTGTTTTCTTCATGTTTCCTATCAGATATAGCCAGCCACTCTGCAGCAAACAAAGTGACCCTTCCTTAGCCCTCAGGAAAACAATTCTCCATACGTCTGCGTTGATGTATTTTGTCTTTTACTAGGTCCTTTCTCCTTACCGCAGCCTTTCCTTTAATCTCTTACTCTATTTCAGTCTTTTAAATCCTCAAGCCAGTTCTAGTAGTTTTATTTTTTTTTAATTTTGAGAAAGTAATATTTACTTATTAAGTTATAGCCTTCCCAGTTCTGAAGAATTTTTATTGTCAAAACCATTTATCCCACATCATATTAAACACACTGAAGTGTACCCACGGTCCACATTAAATGTAATTTATACATAACTATAAAAGAGTTTAGTTATTATATATTATAGGCATTGAATCAATCCTTCTTTAAATTTAATTACACAGTTTAATTTTTGCATTTGGAGCTAACGCTTTTCAAATCTCAAACATTTGTTGCAGGCATTGGAAAATCTCACAGAGCTAAAGTACTATATCTAATAAATAAAATAGACTGGAGTTTCATAACTGATGGCACCCACCTTTTTTAAATTGTAATATCACTCTTGAAATAGCTATTATTTAAGCCTATTTCACCCTATTCTGGTCATCTCCTTGTCATTGTCTTAGTGATGGAGGGATCTCTGCTCTGAATAGTCTGAAATGGCTGGATTCATGACATCTGACACAGGGCAGGTGAGACTGGCAGCAGTTTGGTAGTCACATATGCTCTCACTCCAGGAGAGGAAGGCACTGCAAATCACGCAGGGCCACGTGGGGGCTGTACACAGAAGCACAGTGAACGCAGGCATTATAAGGGGCAGGCTTTGTAGTGACAAGAGGGTGAGGTGACCTTTAATTTCTTCAGGAGCATATGATTAACTTGTTTGAATAATGTTGTGGCTGGCAGGAAGGTGAAACCCATGAGATTATGGAGCATGTGGGGTGCAGCTGGTCTGGCTTCTAGGGGATCCAGTGGGGACGGTGGGGAACCTTTCCTTCTGGAAGGGAGGCAGATCTGGTGAGATGAGGAGACTTCACGGCTAGGGCCTTGAGGACCTGTGAAGGTCATAGATGTCAAGGCAACACACGGAATTTTAGGCTTTACAAAGCACTTCCACCTTCCAGACTGGCTCTCTTCTCTCTGCCTCCAATCCTTAGTGCCCAGAGAATTCTGACGCCAGGTGAGTTCTGTATTTACATGGTCTGTTCTGAAGTTACTATTTGCTATCTTGTGACATTATTTTTCTTTTCTTCTTAAGTGTTAAAAACTGTGCTATCCAAAAGAGAAAAGTGTAGTTAAGCAGGGATTATCAAAATAATGAAAGTCGATGCTCTGTGGTTTGTTTGTCCTGTGCTGCAAATGCTAGTACATTCCCATGTCTCTGAGTTGTCTTTTCTCTGGTGTATGTCTGTTTATACATCTCTCTATAATATTATAGCTCAGGTAGAAGGCTATGGAAAGGTACCTAATTTTTAGCTTAATTACTGTCATTTTTAGATAAACATAACCTTTGGCTTTTACTGATACTTTACAACTATGTTAATTTTGAAAATGAGTAATATACTTTTCCACAATAATAATTTTTTTGCTTATTTTAGGCAAAAAGGAAAATTAATTATTAAGAAATGATTCATGGAGTTCCCATTGTGGCACAGCAGCAATGAACCATTTAGTATCCGTGAGGATCGGGGTTCGATCCTTGGCCTTGCTCAGTGGGTTAAGGATCTGGTGTTTCATGAGCTGTGTTGTAGATCGCAGATGTGGCTCAGATCCCACGTTTCTGTGGCTGTGGCATAGGCTGGCAGCTGTAGTTCCGATTTGACCCCTAGCCTGGGAACTCCCATATGCTGTAGTTGTGGCCCTAAAAAAAAAAAAAAGGAAAGAAATGATTGGGGGTACATGTTATGATTAATTTTGGTATTAGTTCTAATACTTAAAAGTGCTACTTTTTTTTTCCAACAAGGATTGAGTTGTTACAGAAAGTGAGTTCTATAATAGCAAGAGGAGCAAAACTTTTTAGTGTTTACCATGAGCCATGAAATCCAACCTCCTCTCAGAATAGATCATAAACTTAAAATTTCAGATCTTGATCAAAATGAGGAATTGATATTCAAAATACTCAATTTCCAGTATAGCCTGGGCACTGACAATGGGCACCATCTGAACAGAATGAATGCTATCTTTTTGGACCTAAACCAGGTCCTGCAGTGCTGGGTATGATACCTTAGTTGCTGGACTATGAGGGAAGGATGCCAGTGGAGGGACCTGCCTGACTTGGGTCGAGTGTATGCTTGGTGTTTGAAGTTCAAAGTGTTGGCTCTTTACAAACTATTATGGAAGCATTTTAATAACCAACATGGGGTAACAGTGCATAGGGGAGCTTGAATGACTCCCAGCCCTGTGACTAGAGAATAATGAGGAGAAACCTAATCTGAATCTTAAGAATTGTATAGTAAGATGTTTTTCTTCTACCTTGTAATCAGCGTGGACTAAACAGTGGTTTATGCTCTTAAATTTGGGCCCCTAAATTATGTTAAACCCTAATAACATCCATTCTTTACCCAATGTTTTAAAGCCACTAAAGGTGTGTTTTGACTGGGTAAATCAGTCATTCTTCAGAAATGCAGTTGTACAAGTGAATGAAAAAGTATGCTGGTCTGCTGTCTCTTTTATAAATCTATTTTATTTACCTCAACACTTCAAATTTGGTACTTTTAAAAAAGAAGCACGGAAGAAAGTTCTCTTCATGACTCAGAGGTTAACAATCCCCAATAGGATCCATGTGGTTTCCTGGCCTTGCTCAGTGGGTTAAGGATGTGGCCTTGCTGCCAGCTGTGGGGTAGGTCACAGACGTGGCTCAGATCTTGCGTCGCGTGGCTGTGTGGCTGTGTGGCTGTGTGGCTGTTGCACAGGCCAGCAGCTGCAGTGAGGATTTGACCACTACCCTGGGAACTTCCATATGCCGTGGAAGCAAAAAAAAAAAAAAAATGGCAGCATGGGAAAACTTATATTACCATATATCAAGAACAGAAGATAGTGTATTTGCTTGAAATGCTTCGTCCTTCTTTTGCCATGTGTCTTCAGTGTTGGAGTGTATTTCTCCACACTTTTCATTTGATACTTGATGATGTGATCTTTTTTGGCCAGTAGAATGTGGTTGGGAGTGAGAGCTTATAAGTTCTGTTCATCCTTTTTGTACTTCTACTGTTGGCATGAAAAGAATATGACTTAGCTGCCCCTTTGATTCAAAGACATTGAGAGGCACGTGGAGCAGAACTGCATCCAACTTGTAGCTGGCAACCCAGCCTAGCAATCCCACAGATACATGAGAAAAAATAAATGACTGTAGTTTTGACTTATAAAGAGGTTAGGTATTTTTTTAAGGCAGCAATATTGTGACATTAATTTCCAGATGCAAAGACCTATTAAAACACTGTAGTAATTGAGAATGCATCATGAATATGTGGAATTATGAACTTTAACACTTTAAAGTGCATCAAAAATAAACCATAGCCCAATGCTCCAGAAATTAAAGGATCAGCTATTACAACTAATTCCTCTTAATAACATGCTAGTGGAGATATGTGCAACTGAACCTATAGAACTCCAGAAGTGAACCTCAGCAAATTAGTAGGACATTTTGAAGCATAAGAGAAACTACCAAAGTTTGAATAAACCATAATGGAAATCTTATAAAAAGGCATGACCTCCTGGGATGTTTATGCTATTTAATCCATCAGAATGACATTCAGGGTCTGTCACGATAATTGCCATTGCTTGAGCTTGAGTGGTCTTCACTCTTCATATATAGTTATATAGTTATATAATTATTATAGCCAGGAATTGAGTCTATCAAGAGAAATCAGGAAAACATTACTCTGGATTTTGCAGTATTTACATCTTGGTTATTTGTCTGGGATCCATATTAACTTTGGTGGCAGGTACTATTAACAGTTCACCCGGAAAATTGCTTAGGTAATTGTTGAGAGCAATATGAGTTTAGAGAAGTTACGATTGGCAACATGATTTATTTTCATGGATATTATTATTTTATGAAAGTGGTTCAAATTTGCTACCTTGAAAAAGAATCCAAAATTTTAGAAAACTGTTTCCAAAGCCGTCACGAACGTGGGAGGCAGGATACAGGTCAGACAAATGGAGATAAGTTAGTTGTTTTAAATTCTGGAAAAATAAAATCAATCACTTGAAGCAGAACTTGCAATAAAAGCATATATTGTTATCACTGAACCTTGAACTTTTTAGGGGTCAGAATTCATGAAGGGGAAAAGTCTGAACCACTTAAAGATGTTTTTATACCAAAAGAGAATGTTTCATTATAGTTTTACATGCATACAGTACTCCTCTACTGAAACCACGTCAGTGACAATTTACGGTCTCTAATCTCCAAAATAAAACATAATTTAAATCATGATATATTATTTTAATCGTGGTGCCCAGATCCTTTTAAATAGGCAGTGATGAGAGTATAAAAAAGCTGATTATTTTGACCATTTGGAGACAGGTGAATCCTCACTCCATTTTGAAAGATATTTTCTGCTTCACTAAACTACTCACTGACCCAGAAAAAACAACTTCATAACAACCCGTGATTTTTTTCCCCAAGTTTGGAAACATGCATTTAAAAATAGTGCTAAGAAAATCATTATGGAGTAGGTCTGAACAAGCTATTTCCCAAGCACTGCAGGTCTGAGTTATGAAGGGGTGACATAACAAATCTAGTTTTGACAGAAAATGTATGGTTAAGGTTTTACAGGATCTCTGCTTTGAAAGATTTTCTTCAGAATTTCTTCTTTTTCCAGTCTTTCTAGCTAGATATATTATTTACTTTTTAATTTCCTCGTTTTAGTCTATTTTTCTGTTTTACCTTCTGTATTTGTGTTTGAAAAATTCTCTAGCATTCAGTAGCACATATAATCTTGTTTTTGTTGTAAGGAGGGTGTTTTTTGGCTAATAAAATAGTGTTTTCACTAATTGCTATAAAATTTGGATGTAGGTCGGGGCTAAATCTGCATACCCTGCTGTTATAGTCAAACTGGTATTTATTTTAGAGCTCAGATGACTAATAACACCTTGGACATTATGAATGACAGGATATGACTACTAGCATCAGCCCGTTGCTTGGCTTGGGGGAACATTTTATAAGAAGAAAGTTGCAGTGCAGCAGCTGTTGTTTAGAACTAACCTTGGGGCTGAAAACAAAGGCTAAAATTAGCTTTCACTGTGACAATTCATTGTCTAAACGAGTTGGAAGAGAACAATATTCTCTGATTGATTTTTAAAATTTTAAATGTTGTAACATTATGGTTATTTGAAAAACACATGGGCTCCCACTGAAATTAAAGTGCGTGTGTTCTTGTGTGTGTATGTATGTGTGTGTGTCTATGTACGTGTATAATTAGCCCAGGGAGTTGTTATAATGTTGTATATCAATATCATACATATTAACTGACTTTCTGTAGATTGACTATATTATAAGTAAATGTCCATTTATTTCATTGACTATGACAGCAATTAAAGGCATTGTCTGCTGAGGGTTAGTTGAACTTACAATTTGACTTAGAAAGAGGGAGGGCGGAGAAATACTCAGGTTCAAAATGTAAGTGAAATGTAGACTTAAAAGAGTTTTTGCATATAGCACATGAGCACAAAAAAAATATTACCCTATACCCAATTAATGCCATAGATCAAGTTAGAATCTGAATATTTGAGCATCTCATTAACTTTGTAACTAACAAGGTGGTAAAGTATTCCCCAGAAAGGAGAAAGAGCTGCCATAAAGTGTGTGGAATGAGGGGGTGGGGGGGGGAATAAGCGTTGGGTGAAAGTATCTGAGTGCTTGGCAGAGTATGAGGGTTTACAGTACCAAGAGTAATAACGCTTTAAAGAAATATCTAGTACCATATTTCAATGTTCAAATGTTGATCTGATAGCTCAGTTTAATTTTATTGATACAGGGCCCAAGTATACTAATCCCTTGGTGACAATGAACGTTGTAAACAATTAGAGATGCATTATTTCTCATTCTCTAAAACTAACCATTTAAAAAAATCTTTCATTCAAATATAGAGGGATAGGAATTCTTAATATCATTAAGGATGGATATTATGAGATTCTTATTCATATTAACAATTCATTTGTAATGATGAACCTGGTAAATTATATGAGAGGCCTTTGGAATGTGAAAATAAAAATAATGACAAAAGATCACATGTCAATTACATGTACTATCCAAAGTCTTTAGTAGTTAGTTTCCACTTTATCAGCCTGCTTCAAAAGTGTTTTGAGTTGTTTGAACATAAGAAATACTAAATAGAGGAGTTCTTGACATGGCTCATTGGTTAACAAACCCGACTAGCATCCATGAGGACTTGGGTTCGATCCCTGTCCTTGCTTAGTGGGATAAGGATCCAGAGTTGCTGTGGTTGTGGTATAGGCTGGCAGCCACAGCTCTAATTGGACTCCTAGTCTGGGAACCTCCATATGTCATGGGTGCAGCCCTAAAAAGACAAAAAAAAAAAATTACTAAAATAGAAACAAAAAATTGCGATGATTTTACATAAGCTCTTATGTATTATGACTAAAATTAGAAAATCTAAATGTTTAAGTTCATTATAGCAATGTAGTTGAATCATAGTAGTGATACATACATACCCTCTGTGTCCTGAGAACTAAAGAAATTAAATGAAATATCTATTTTACAAAATTAATAAATAGCCAACTGAGGATTAAAGTTTAGGTTTCTCTTAGTTTAAATCAGTATTTTTTTTTTATTCTTCTAATGGCCTTAAATATTTCTCCATCTTTCCACCTCCTTCCAGCTTTTTTCTCCCAATACAATCTCATACTAAACCATAATATAGGAAACAGTTACATATCAGAGCTCAGGGCTGCGTGGAAGACAGTGGCATAGAGCCGCAGGCTCATCCTTGTCCTGGTCTCTGTGTCAGCCTGAGGCACCTTCACAGAACCCAGCTTGCTGCCTACCTAGAATACAAAGAACTTCACTGCCCAGGGGCATACTGCCTCCCAAAGTGAAGGGAACGGAAACTAACAACGACCATATGCCTATTAATTGCCAGATGTTGTGCATAATTTAAACCATGGTACTTAGCTGAAGTATTTTCTATGAGACTGAGTCTGTCTACAACATTTCTGAAGCTACTGAGTGTCCAAGAAATCAGAGGCTAAAAGGACTTCATATGATAACATTAGAACAGCAATTAGAACCTAATAACAAGTTGATGGAGAGTAAATGAATTTTATTATTTCATCTTGCCAATGTCTCATAAGCCTTCAAATGGAGGGTTTGCACTGGCAAACTAGTTCAAGTCCCTTGGAGGCTCTCCTATTTGCTTCATCTAGTTCCCAGCCTCCTATTTGCTTTATCTAGTTCCTAGCCTCCTATTTGCTTCATCTAGTTCCTAGGACTTTTCATGCTAACATCTGCTTAAGGAGACATGACTATGCATAAAAGTCCCTGAATCAAATCACCCGGCCAGAAGCCTGGAGTGGAGGCGAGGTGGAAATGTTAGCTCTCTCAGAGATGGGGCAATATGGAATATTTGGAAAGACATTTCCCCTTCCCCCTTCCCCACTTCAGTAAAATGTGACTCAGTAAATGTCCTGATTTTTAAATCCAGGGATCTATACTTTCTCTTCCTGTGGCCTTAGGCAGAGGGACTTTAAAATAGATATGGAATCACCCTGGGTGCCCTACCTGTCACTGCTCAAAGCAGTCTTCATTAATCCTGTTTTATTCTTCTGTCATCTTTTCCTGGTGCATCATCATACATAGAAGGATGCAGATCTGAGTCCTTCTCTCTGATAAAAGATCCCCCCTCCCTTTTAAAAAAAAGAGTAAAGAAAGTGTGTTGAACATATATGGAAGATCATAGATACAAATCATCTGATTGTTCTCAGGCTGCTAACACAGTCTTCACCCAGATAAAGGAATCAAATTAATTGAGCCTCTTTTTCTTTATTAATGCCCATAAGGAAAACTGTTGAAACTTCCTCTCATGCTCATGCTTTGCCTGGAAATAACCTGATGAAAGCACTCTCCATGTACATGACAGAGGGATGGTCCCACAATGTTGTTTTCAAATTCTCTTACACTGAAAAAAAGAATTTCATTTCCTTAGATAATTCCTACACAAGCTGTGCTCATGTTGTAGTCTTTTGCGAAAGACTCGTACAGAGAAATGCCAGAATGAAAAAAATGTGCAACACCTGGTTCTGGCAGATTTTTCTCTCACCAGAGGAGGCAGGTTTGTGTGCCATCTGGTCAGCAGCTCTGTGTGCTTGTCCTTCTCCCATCCATGCCCCCCGTGGGTCGCTCAGGACCAGGCTGGCAGACGATTGCAGTGACTCCAGCACTGTAGCCATATTGGGATTTGCAGCCCTGCACCCTGTAAGCAGAGGTTATCCCTCCATTGCATGTCCGTCTGCAGGCTCTCCTTTTGACCTTCCCAAATAGTATTTAAAACCGCAATTAGTGACTCTCTGGAGCCCAGCTGCCAGGCTATTTAAAATCTTTTCCGTGTTTGAATACATTGTTTTGACAAGTTAACCTTTATTTGTAACCATTGAAACTAGACCAAACAAACAGACAAAACCAAGTATTTTGGTTTGTGACTAAAAAAGAAATTGCCATTTTAGCACTTTTCCTAGAGCCCTGCTTACCCCTGTCTTTAACTGCCAACAGTGATCACAGGAAAACAGCCAAATGTTCAAATACACCAGCCGTGGATTCACTCACTCTTCACAGAACACTTTGGCTTCCAGTGTGTTTAGTGGCATTTCCCAGCAGCTCTTGAATTACAATGTAAAGGATCCCCTTTCATTCAGACTCTGCAATTACTTATTGCTAATATCCAATCTTTTTTAAAAATGAAATCTCATGTTGTGTGAGAAAGGTCTGTTCTAGAAAAGATTAGAGTTTTCTGATATACAAACACTAGCAGCAGCTCTGTGTAATCCCTCCCCTCCCCCATTTTCAGATTCTCTTTGTCTTTTCAGTGTAACCTCTGTGTGGCAGGCCCTTCTGGCAGCCTCTATTTTTGTTTTTCAACTTTTTTCTTTCACATTGATCTTCAGCCAGGACAAGTGCATTGTTATAAATCCAACCTATAAAAGCATAAGTGATTGTTGACAGTTTTACAGGAGTTTGGGGAGGGCAATAAATAAGATAGCGTATATACTTTAAAATATCCCTATTAGATATTTTTGTCCTGCACAAAGCTTTCAACTCTAATTTTTTTTAGGGTCCAGTTTTATATTTCTGTATCTTTGAAAATGTAAATCTATAATTTATGTAAATTTTCTATGTATTGTCTCATCTGTGCCCCTCACATCTTTCATCACGTCACCATTGCCACAATTGTGATGAGGATGGAGTAAATACAGGTAGTTGTAGAAGTCCCTATAAGGGACCACAGATAAAGAAGAAAACTTAGGGGGATTTGGGTGATCGCTGTAAGTTAATAAAGCCACCAGAATAAGGCAGGTTTGCTTTACTAGTGGAGGTGTGAGAATTGCCTCAGGTTGTTGGGTGGGGAATGGGATGAGGCCTGCATTCAGATTCAGACCTAGGGCAGAATTTGAGGACCACCCTTCTGCTGATCTGAATACATATTTTACTGGATATTAATGAGGAGCTACTGCTGGTAGAAAGAGGAAGAGGTGATCTTTTCTGACCCCCACTCCTCGTGGATGATAAAACTGTAACCCACCCTATCCTGAAGGCAGAGCCTTTTTGCCTGCCCTCTTGAATCTCTCACAAGCTTCCTATCTTAATAAATCTATTTCTTGCCTGTCACTTTGTCTCTCTCTGAATTCCTTCTGTGCTGAGGCATGAAGAACCCGAACTTCAGTGAATCCAGATTAGTGATTCTAATTTACAATTGTGGGTTAAAGTCCCAGTCTGGGTTTAGCCTGGGTTCCAGTCCCGGCTTGTGGGTTCAAGTTCCAGTCTGTGTTCAGGCCGTTAGTGCTGTCAATTTCAATTGTATTCCCAGGAAGCAATGGGACTTCCGATTATTGGTATCTATTCTCCTGAAAAGGCAATGGAGATTATAAATAACTGCTTCCTCCTTTTTATTTTTTTCCCTATTGTCCTGGCATAACTTCTAGCAAATTCAGATAGAAATAAGGGAGCAAATTTGGTGCAAACTGTGACAGTATGCTCCATGAGATGTATGAAATTCATACTTTCAAGAGATAAATTCTAGCTATATCCACCACGCTGGAATATTTTCTCCTTATAAAACACTTACAGAATTTTTAGCACATGTACCTATTGTTTAAAAAGCAATGTGGAAAGAGGATAAAAGCAACAATAACCTCACATTTCTTTGTGCCCGTCTTGTGATGACTGCCAATTGGCATTTCTTGCTTACAATTGATTTGTTAATATTTCTGATTTCATGGTTTCATATCTCAATATTGTTTTAAATTCATATTCTAAAAGTTATGCTAAGAAAAGTTTGAGAAGAATCCCAATATAAAATGAATAATTCAAACTGTTAATGTAGGAAAAAACATGTTTAAATTGTTTTTCTTTCTTTTTTTTTAGCTTAAAGTAACAATGGTTCTAATTCCAATGAAGTGACAGATTTTGAAGAAAATAGGGCCTACTTAGCTTATTTTACATGTGCATCATGTTCAGCAAGAGAAACAAGGAATTCTGGTCTTGCTGATATTATTTGGATAAAAGGGACCAAGTATAAGTAAGAAGATGATGTGTCCTCATTTTTTATGAATCTATTGCCAGGCTTCCTTGTTTAGCTGCACAGACTATGCCCAGCACTGCTCACTTTGTGGACCTTTTTAAGGCTGCTGCCTAGAGCTGGCAACATGACAGGTCTACTGCTATGTGATTGCCTAGGTGATTATCAGGGCATCCTGATTAATGCTGGAAAGTGATCTTTAAAATTCTAAAAAAAAAAAAGAGTTCCCATTGTAGCTCAGCGGAAATGAATCTGACTGACTAGGATCCATGAGGATGCATTTTCGTTCCCTGGCTTCAATCAGTGATGAACTTTGGTGTAGGTCACAGACACAGCTTCAATATGGTATTGCTGTGGCTGTGGTGTAGGATGGCGGCTACACCTCTGATTCTACCCCTAGCCTGGGAACCTCCATGTGTAGTCCTTGCAGCCCTGAAAAGACCAAACAAACAAACAAACAAATTAAATAATTAAAAAAAAATTCTCAGAGGTACGGACTCTGTATATTAAAAATGTTATTTAAATTCAAGATGATCATAATAAAAAAAGAAATATATCCTCTTTAATCCATCTTCTTTAATCCTCTAGTCAGAGTGACTGGTCCAATTTAGTTAGGTTGAGTTTTGTAGGATGGGGCTGGCCAAGAAATAGTTTATTTTGTTGTTGTTGTTTTGAAATCTAGGTGTCAATAGTTAATGCTGAGTGTTTATGTTGGGCCAGGCACAGGTTCAAGTATTTTCTATGTGGGAATTCTTTAATTCCTCACCAAAATCTATGAGCTGGTTATAACTATCATAATTACCTCATGGATAAGAAAAACTGAGACACAGAGTTCCCATTGCGGCTCACCAGGTTAAGAATCTGACATAGTGTCTGTGAGGATATGGGTTTGATCCCTGGCCTCACTCAGTGGATTAAGATCCAGTGTTGCTGTGGCCTAGACAGCAGCTGCAGCTCCAATTCGACCCCTAGCCTGGGAACTTCCATATGCTGCCGTGCATCAGTAAAAAGAAAAAGAAAGGAAGGAAGAAAGAAAGAAAAAAGAAAACGGAGACACAAAGATACTAAGCATCTTGGTGAAGATCAAACTAAAAAAATGTGAAATCAGGATTTGCATCTAGGCTGACTCCAAAATCTGTGCCTTTTGTCATAGGCTATAGTTAGAAAACACTCAGGATCTAGAGAGTGATCACAGAGGACAAAGAAGGCAAGCAAAAATATTACTGAACAGATGTATGCTAGAGGTTGGAGTACAGAGCTTAATGTTTTATTCTCCTGCTTTCCCTTTTGAAGATATCCATTGGCTCAAATTAGAGACCTAGAAATCATGATGTTCTCGGTTTCCCTCACCACCTACCTCTAATTGTTTACTAATCTGTGCTAATTCTTTCTTAGAAGCAGGTCTGAATCTCTTCATTCCTACTCCTGCCTCAAGCATCTCTAATAACTTTTATTGTCCATTCATCCTGAAGAAGTCATTCTGTAAAAGTAGTTGAATTTGATAATTGAATTGGAATAAGCCCCATGAATTTTCTCATCAGAAATTGAATCAATCCCTTGAATATAATGCTTGAATTCCTCCAATTTGCCTTAGAGACCATCTGCAAACTGGTTTCACACTCTATTTCTAACTCTGTCATTTCTTGTCTGAGGAAGGGACAGGCTTTGCTCAGACAGTAGAAACTCAGTTAAGAGTGGGTAAAATAAAACCCCAGAGATGCTAAAATCAGGGAAATAAAAGAATTATAGAGAGAAGCCAGATACAATAACCAAAGAAGGAAGTCTTAATGGGGAACCAAAATCAAGAACGCAGAAGTAGATAAAAGAACAATATTTGGACTATATCTAGCCACATGCGATGAAACACAATGGAGAATGATGTGAGAAAAAGAATATATATATATATATATATGCATATATATATATATACACACACACACACGCATATATGGGTCACTTTGTTGTTCAGCAGAGATTGACAGAACATTGTAAATCAACAATAAGAAAAAATATAAAATTCTTAAAAAAAAGAAGTGAGAATATAACATGCATTGTCCACAGCTAGTGAAGGGAAGTGGGAGAAATAACACATTGCTTATGAAAGGACAAGAATGAAGCACAAACAATGTACTTACAGTCATTTCTTCATATTTGCACAAAATGCTTGTGTTTTCGCATTCTGGATTTTATTCCCAGAATAGCTTTCATTCTTTTCTCTGTTTATGGAAACTCTACCAATTCATTAGATCATGCTCATCCTTTTGTTATAAAGACTTCTCCAGTATAAATCCTGCCAGTTCCTCTTTTCTCTGAATATGTTTGTAGTGCACTTTGTTATTGTAGAAAGTTAATATTACATGTTTTAAATTATTTGTATTTTTAATTTTTTTATAGCGGATTTTTACCTCCACTAAACTGTAGGTTTTTGAGTTATATATGAGTGAGGAGGAAGGACTTGCTTCTTTCTTCCTCTTCTTCTTGCTTTCTCTTTAGCAAAAAAAAAAAAAAAAAAATTCTAATATAAATGGGGTCATATTCCATAACAAGATTTGGGCTATAATTCCTTGAGTATGTGAGGGCAGTAAATCAAAGGCTAATTAGCGGTGGTGCTTTTGTTCTTCTGTTTACTTAGCCTGCGTTTCCTTCAAAGCAGAGCTTGAGACAAAGGATACTGTGCAGATATTCTATGTAAAAACATGTTTCCATATACTAGAGGTGAGGTATAGGGAGAAGAGAAACAGAGAAGGGAAAAAATAAAACAGTACAGTGATGTACTATGGACTAATACTGGTTATCAAGGATAACTTGCCTTTATCTAATGTAACTTTTTGAGGCATCTTGTGAAAACTACCTCAGAACTGTCTCCCTGGAGTAAGAGAGGGGACAGCATTTATCCAGTGGTTCTCATCCTCCATTAGTCAAGGTAGCCACACAAGTATTAACTTCTACACACTTTCGTCTAAGCACTGAGCATTGTAGGCAAATATTCTCCTAAGCTAGTGGGAGGAAATGAGCCCTGGGACAAGATACAGTGGTGTGATCTGAGCCTGACACAAAAGTACTGACAATTTTCACCTGTGCAAAACTGATCCATACTTTGGTGCTCTTCCTGCAGTGGTGTTTGAAGGGAGAAGTGTGTGAGTAGGGGGAAGAATCGAAGTAGTATATAAGAGAATCTTATTATAACACATAAGATTATTTCTGCAAGAGAACTCAGGTTTTATCTCTGAATAAGCCCAGAGAGATTTTCTGTTCACTCTTTTGCCCAGAATGTCACATTTACAAAGGACTGTCTGAAACCTTGCAACACTGCCATTTAATCCTCAGTTCTGTTGACTGCATCACGGCTCACTCATATCTTTTGGGCTCAGTGCTTATCTTATGGTAAGATTAAGACTTGTTTGTAGGGAGATAGTAAACACCCACTTAGTCTTTGAACCTAAATCATAGCTTCTAGAGGGTTCTGCCTTAAAATTTCCAACATTAAGCTAAAAGTAAGATGGCAACTCATTTTCTGTTTTCTCTTTGGTGTGTATATATCTCCCTTAGGTAGTTAAGAGAAAAGAATGCCTGGGTCAAGATAAAATATATTATTTATGAGCCCTTGCATGTAGTACTATTACACAGTGCTTCAAAACCTACTATGATTTGTTTATTTTATTTTTGTTATCTAAGGCCATAAATCTTTCCCATAAACAACTTCTCCCAACTTCACACACACACACGCACACACACACAAGGCTGATATATTAAAGACAGAGAAAATCTTGGATGTGAAGAATTGAATTTAGAGGTGGAAACTTCTAGTTCAAGGACACAATAAGGGAGAAGGGGAAGAATCAAAATGTCATATTTATTTCATCTTTGGGAATGAAGAATAATAAATAATAATTGTGTATATATAATAGTGCATATAATCATAAACTCTAAAATTTCTTACATCAAGAAAGCCTGGTGTAATCAAATGAAGTTATGGAATTAAACTGCTGATAAAAATAGCATTTATTAAGATATATTTAGGCAAAACTGCTAAGCATATAAAATTAAACTGAGTTCATTGAAAGAAAAACTTTTTCATCCCCCCCCAAAAGAATTTCCTTGATTACAGAAGAAAACAAAGGACACCATTTTGCTAGATACTCATATAAGACTTTGCCTGGGGATTGTAATTACTATCTATACTCTTAGATGAAAAACATTTAATGTTCAAATTGGTCAGTGGGTTTTGTTTAGAACACTTTTAGGTTTTAAGAAAGGAGTGACATGATTAGAAACATACATTTGGAAGATTAGTATGGAAGCATTGTGTAGAATCTATAGGAAAAGAGAAGTAACATCCAGATTTTTATGGAGCACTATTTGAAAATCATTATCTAATTCAAAGAATTATCTTGAGATAATTAGCTAATCATCTAAGAAAATAAAACCTTGTGTTCCTTTCTCCAGAACTGAAAGCAAAATAAATTACAAATCAATTCAATAATTAAATGTGAAATTCTTATAGAAGGGAGTACTTCTAAAGGAAAATGTAAGATTCATGGAAGTTGAAAACATCAATAGACATTGTACAAAATGAAGAATAAAGAATAAAAAAGATAGAAGAAAGTTGGTTAAAACCTCAGAGACCTGCAGTACCATATCAAATGGTCTAATATACATACAATTGGTGTTCCAAAAGGAAGAGAGTGAGAAAGTGCAGGAAATATTTGAAGATATAATGGGTGAGAAATTTTCAAGTATTATTAAAAACCATAAATCTAGAGATCCAAGTAGCTTAGCTAACCCTAATCATAATAAATATAAAGTAAGCCATAACCAGACATATCATAATATAACTACAATAAAAGGGAGAGAAAATTTCAAAAGTAGTCATCCAGTTAATGATATTAATTCTGTATCATGTACAGATATTGATTTATATATTCACTGAAATAAATCATATCCGTGGCCATAAAGTAAATCTCAATAAATTTAAAAAGATTGAAAATTTTCAGAGTGTATTATTTGACTAAAATGAATGCAAATTCAAAATAAATAGCTTAAAGATGTCTACTAAAATTCTAGTATTAGTTCCCTACTGCTGCTGTAACAAATAACCACAAACTTGCTTAAAATACAGCTTTTTATTCTCATACAGTTTTGGAGGCTGGAAATCCAACATGAGTCTTATGTGACTAAAATCAAGGTGTTGGCAGGGTTGATTCCTTCTGGAAGCCCTGGAGAGAAAGTACTTATTGCCTCTTTGAGTTTCTGGTGGCTGTTAAGTATTCCTTGGCTTAGGGGTGCATTAGTCTCATCTCTGCTTCTTTCATCATATTTCCTTCTCCTCTCCTATAGCCATCTTCTTTCACGTCCATCTCATAAAGGCACTTGGAATTATATTTAGGATTTACCAGGTAATCCAGGATAATCTCTCCATGTAAAGAGTGTTAAATTATGTCCACCAAGCCCATTTTGCCATATAAGGCAATATTTGCTCTTCCCAGAGAAGCAGGCATCTTTGGGGGGGCATTATTCAGCCTACTATAATTCTCAAATATCTGAAAATTAAAAACCAAATTAAGTAATTAATGAATCAAAGAAGATATCACAAAGATGACTGGAAATATTTCAAATTATAGAAAAATATCAAAATTAGTGGAGTGGAGCTAAACAGTTCTTTCAGGAAAAGTTGTATCAGTAAATTCTCAAGTAGAAAAGAAACAATTTCAGATCAATATTTTAAGCTTATACTTTAGAAAGATTTTTTAAGAGTAATTTAAATTAAAAATATGTTCCTGGAAAGCAGTACTAAAGATAAGAGTAGCTATCAATGGAAGAGAGAAATAGAGATAATTAAGAGTCAAAAGTTAGGAGTTCCTGTCGTGGCACAGCGAAAATGAATCCGACTAGGAACCGTGAGGTTACAGGCTCCATCCCTGGCCTCGCTCAGTGGGTTAAGGATTTGGCATTGCCGTGAGCTCTGGTGTAGGTAGCAGATGTGACTCGGATCCTGCATTGCTGTAGTTGTGGTGTAGGCCAGCAGCTGTAGCTCCGATTGGACCCCTGGCCTGGGAACCTCCATAAGCCGCCGGTTTGGCCCTAAAAAGACCAAACAAAAAAAAATAGTCAAAAGTTAGATTTGTGAATAATTAATAAAATTGATAAACTCAGATTTACAAAGAAAGAGAGATGGAGAGAGTAGAAGAGAGAAAGAGAGCATAAATTATGAATATCAGTAATGAGATCATATCATTACAGAGTTTTTAGATAATAAAAGGACAATAGGAAGTATTGTCAATAACTTTATACAAATAAATGTGACAGCCTAGATGAAATGGATAAATTCTTTATTGACAAAGCCACTGACTTTTTCAAGACAAAATAAAAATTATTAATTTTTCTATATCTATTAAAGTAATTGAATTAATAATCCAAAATGTTCCTAAAAATGGGACTCCATGTCCAGATGGTAAATTTATAAACATTTAAGGGTAAACTTTTAAGTTTTAAATTTATAGCTTCAAGTTTTAAATTATAAATAGTCAGTGATAAATTTATAAACATTTAAGGAAAAAAAAGTTATACAAACACTTCAAGAAAAGGAAAAAGAGGAACGTGTTTCCCAGATTATTTTCAAGACAACATTCTGATATCAGAAACTGACAAAGACATTATAAGAAAAAATAACTAGGCATTCATATCACTTATGCAAATAAATTTTAAAAATTCTCACAAAATGTTAGACTATTAAATCCAGTGATATTAAAAAAGGGTAATATAGCAAGGTTGGTTTAAGATTTGAATATCAATAAATGCAGTTTATCACTTTAAACAAAAAATATGTAAAACTTATAATTCACTATATTGACAAACCATCAGTGAAAAACCATAAGATCATTTCAATATATTGTGGGGAAGAAAAGAAAACCTCTGTTTTGTATTTACCTACATATTTCCCATTTTTTGTACACTTCATATCTTGTGAAGTGGACAAGAGCCCACCTTAATTTTTTAAGCTCAGGGATTGGAGTGCAGCACGAACCCACGCACAGGGTTGCTTATTTTTCATCTGGTGGGCACGGGGTAGGACCTGGGATCTCAATATCTGCTGGACCTGGTGGATCCTTCTCTAGCTTTTCCAAGACCCTACGTCAGGTGTGGAGTTAACTCAGGAGGTAGCCAGTAATACACCACCAGTTTTGTAAACAAAGTTTTATAACAACAAACTATTGTCTGTAGTTGCTGTTAGCTATAACTCAAGAGGTAGCCAGTAATGCACCACCAGTTTTGTAAACAAAGTTTTATAATAACAAACTATTGTCTGTAGTTACCGTTATGCTACAATAGTACTTACTATAAGGAGGAGATTACGTGGCCCACACAGCCTTTTATGAGAAAAATCATGGCTAACCTTGATTTAGCTCCATGGTGACATGTCCCAGCTTCAGCTGGGGGACCCTCCTATTTTTTAAGTTAGAAGCTTGGGATTGGTGGGACACTGATGAGTGTTCTTGATATTGTACCTGACGTTGGGCTTGCCAGGATCCATACTCCACCATGCTTTCTCTCATCCTTTAAATATCTCTGATGATAACCGGAATATTACAGAATATTTCATGAAAATCATTCCATTAATTTCTAGTTCTCCCTTCTCAAATAAAATGGGCTTAAATATAGTCCAGTGGTGCTGTACTTCCTGTTTCTCCAGGTTCCAGGGCATAACAAATGTCTTAATCATAGTGATAAGGAAGTAAAACTCTAACATATAAAAGTAGATACAAACAATTACTAGAGAAAGAACACAATGTAATTCTTTTTTGTTTGTTTTTGTTTGTTTGTTTTAGAGCTGCACTCGAGACATACAGAAGTTTCCAGGCTTAGGGGTCAAATTGGAGCTGTAGCCATCAGCCTATGCCATAGCCAAAGCAAGCGAATGAGCCACATCTGCAAACTACACCACAGCTCATAGCAATACCGAATCCTTAATCCCCTGAGCCAGGCCAGGGATCAAACCTGCATCCTCACAGATACTACTTGGGTTTCTTGCTGCTGAGCCACAGTGAGAAATCCGACAGTGTAATTCTTTAAGAGCTTGAACCTGAACCAAGTTGGCCTCTGATGTTCTAATTAGTATATGTATGTGTATATTTATATGTATGTGTGTGTGTACATGTGTATGTATATAATCTTTAGTATGCATTTCATAGGCATTCATCAACAATTTGATCTTGCTTTGGGATGCAATTTTCTTCCAACCAGAGCCCATTGGTGTTCATCTATTCACCAGCCTTTGCCGTGACATCTTTAATGAGTCAAACTTTATGTGATCTGCTGCAAAGTGAGGAAGAATATATTTCTCCCTTTGTGTTATGATCTCTTGGATGTGTTCCAAAACAACAGTATTTATGCTCTATAGTTTTAGGTGTCCAGGTTCTTTTAATGTTATTTTTCTTCGTGTGTTTGCTTGATTTACAAGTTTGTGATATATAGGACTAAAAGAGGAGGCAGATGCTGGTTTGGCCAGGAAACAGATATGACTAATAGACACCATGCTATACTTAGAGTTGTTTCTCCATCCAGCTCTTACTATTTTTTTTTTCACAGCATTAACTGTGTCTGACTTTTGGTTCCTCTTTATGGATACTCTGAAATTCTTATGCAAACAGAAATTTCTGGAATACCTATCTGGAATACCTATCCTACTGGTGTAATGGACCTGTTCAGATATTTCTGAATCCTACTTAGCCAAGATGGAAATATACTAAAATTCTCTTTTAAACACAGCCAGCTATGCAAAAATTAAATCAAAAAATAATTATGCTTGATGAACACCTCTATGCTTATAACCAAGTAATTATTTTCTTTGAGATTAAAAAAAAAATTATTTAAATCTACTAATTAGCATTTCATACAATGCCATTATTGGATATTTTACAAAGAAAACTTAAAGTTCCCTTTTATGTTCCTCACTGGAGCTTTAGCCTTCAGTGTTCTCAATCAACAGTAGCCTTATCATTATTTTTTAATATTCCATAATAAAATAAAACAAAATGTTTTAAGTAAAAATAAACATTTTTAACATCACCTTTATTAGTTAAATTTGTTAGCCTTACTTCCTTGCTTGGAAAATTGCTCTCCGGAAGATTCTTATGTTTAATAGACAGTATCTCTAGACTCATTCTCTGTCTTTATCATCCAATTTGCTTAGAACCATTCAGCTTTCATTTCCCAAGGGAGTTGTTCAAGTATGGGGAAGAATTGCCTGTCTCCTTTGATGAAATGAGATCTTTAAGCACATTTTCCTAGAAAATCATTGGCAAAATAAGATGCTTGAATAATGGTTTTGTTATTTTAACGTAACTTGACTGGTTGTCTTAGGAGGCTGTTTCCAACCATGGTCAAGGGACCACTTGGAGAATTTTGTCACCACAAAGATCCATGAAAAACAAGCTCTAGTTCTTTTCTCAGTGCCTAAACTCAGCCAATAAATAAGAATGAGGACTCTAACAGAACAGAGTCATAAAGGTAGAGAAAATAAAGCAGTTCCTTTATTTTAACTCATTTAAAGCATACTTGCTGCCAACTTTAAATGATAACATTTACCATCTAATATGTAATAGCAAACAGGCATTTATTTATAGAAAATAAAGCAGTTCCTTTAAGTCATTGTTTATAATTTTTTTTCCCATATAGTTAAAAACCAAAAGTGGTAGAGAGGACTGATGGAAGCTTATATCTGCATGACCATTTTTCAGTGGAAAACAGGGTAAGAGTAGTCAGGGTGAGCTTTGAGTGAGGCAAGTGTTAATATTTTAGGGAATTTTTTGAAGTTTTAGATTCATTCCTTCCTAGATTAGTGTGTCATGCCAAAACAACAATTCAAATGAGAAGATGAGAAAGGAGCGAAGCCTAAAGGGAGAGAATTCTATTCCTTACTCACATCTCTAGAAGTTCATTAAAGACAATGTAAACACTTCCTGGACTTCCTGGCTCTCCACCCACAATTAACTTCATTCAGTTTTCTCTCCAAAATTCTTTGAACCTTCTTTTTTGCCAGACAGCCTAAACCTCTCTCCAAAAGATTCATTTACTCTAACCCCTATTCACTTGGTTCTTATATATTTCTCTACCCTTTTTCTTGCCACTCTTAAGTGGACTGATAAATTCTTTTTCCTTAGGCTTTTATCTGACTGTTTCACAACAGAGATAAAAAAAAGGCAATGGGAAGAGTTCACAAATATTCTCAAAGTGATTATTTTTCACCTAGATAGATATGACAAATTAGAACTTGTCTAAATGTTAAAATTAATTTGAGGACTCAAAGGATGTCTGCTGCCAACTTTAAATGATAACGTTTACTACCCAATATGTCATAGCAAACAGGCATAGTATTTTATGTATTTCATTGTAAGTATTTTAACTCATCCTCACAATAACCCTTTAAGGAAGGCTTTTTTTTTTTTTTAGGGCCACACCTGCAGCATATGGAAGTTCCCAGGCTAAGGTGAAATTGGAGCTGTAGCTGCTGGCCTATGCCACAGCAACATCAACTCAGGATCAGAGGCGCATCTGTCACCTACATCACAGCTCATGGCAATGCCGGATCCTTAACCCACTGAGTGAGGCCAGGGATCAAACCCACATCCTCATGGATACCAGTCTGGTTCACAACCCACTGAGAAAAAAACGGGAACTACAGTAAGGTATTATTAATATTCACATTTCTTAGATGAGGAAACTGACATAGAGTAGTTGCTGGGTAACTTGCTCAAAGTCAGAAATAAGTAATACTTATTTCTGAATAATAGCCATATAAAAATGTGGAGTCTGAACCCAAGGAGTTGGCTGCTGGAAATCTTGAGCCTGAGGTTATATGGCTTCTCTTGTCATTCTGCTAGTTAAAGCATAATTCCCCATGTCCTTATTTTATAGTCATAAAATTTTTTTAATATACATTGTGACGGAGGATTTCCTGCTGAATCAGATATCGTGGCTTAGCGTAGGGAGAAGTATATCTTAGCATGATAATTTTTATAACTCAACTAAAACTTCCCTGAAATCTTCTGTTTAAATACACTATCTTTCACCTTTTATGACTTTATATGTTTACTGGGTTATGTTTACTGTGTTACTTTTTATGTTTACTGGATTAGCAAGTGATAAATAACTATTTGTTGAATGTTTCCTACTATTCTGAGTTTTTACTTTATTCAAAAAATAAAAACAAATTAGGTCACTATAACAATGAAAAAAAAAAAACAAAACCCTGTAGTACCTGCTTTTAAGGTCCTTGCAAAAATATTGAAAGAATAATATATATTGGAGTTCCCATCGTGGCTCAGTGGTTAACAAACCCGACTAGGAACCATGAGATTGTGGGTTTGATCCCTGGCCTCGCTGAATGGATTAGGGATCTGGCGTTGCTGTGAGCTGTGGTGTAGGTCGCAGATGTGGCTCAGATCCCATGTTGCTGTCGCTGTGGCGTAGGCTGGTGGTTACAGCTCCGATTAGACCTCTAGCCTGGGAACCTCCATATGCCACGGGTGCAGCCTTAAAAGGCAAAAAGACAGGAAAAAAAAAAAAGAATAATACATAATAAAACTCAAGGGTATAGGGAAACTAGAACTGAACCCCGAACCTAGCAGCCTGTTCAAAACAACTACTGACCGTAGCTGAAAATAAGTTTGCTAGTCATCCCCCAACAAGTTACCAAGAAACAATATAACGCAGGGAAAACCTCCTGAACTTTCATTATCTGTGTCTTAGGTACTTAACCCTTTTTAGCAACAATATAATACTTAAACACTAGTCAGGTAGAGGGATTGAATGGGAGGATTTTATATTAGAACTTCTTCTAGTTACCATTAGAAAACAACTTGGGAAACTCTACAAGAAACTAATATTGGGAAATGAATTATCAAAATTTGTGTAATAATATATTCATTTATTGATTTTTAAAATTCATTTTTTACTATGTACTATGTTTTAAGCATCAGAGAAAGAGTAGTAAACAAATAATAGAGCACCTATACGTTCCACCTTTGTGTATCTTACATTCTGGTGGGGAAGTATGAAACAAACCAATAAAAACATAGGACATATGATAGAATATGTACAATATATGATGTCAGCTGGACTTTGGGTTCATCGTGAAGGATGCCTTGAGAATGTATAATGTATCGGAGTTCATTATTTAGTTGAGGGTTCTTAAAGGAAGAGTTTTTGGTAGGGTAATATTTGATAGAGGCATGAATGGAGCAAGAGGATAATATTTGTGAGAAAGGGAATCTCAGGAATAGAAGGAATAGCAAGTTCAAAATCTGAGACTAGAGTATGATTGGTATGTTGGAAGAATGACAAAGAGGTCAGTAAGATTCTGGCACATACAAGGTTATAGAAGAATGCTTGTTAAATCTAAGCAATGTTTATATAAGTAAAAAAGAATAATATAACATAGTATGTGAAATATTAAATACAATGAACTGCTAAATATAAAAGAAAATAAAAGTATAGGACAGAAAGTGTTACATATAAATATTCATAAAAGGCCATCAATAAATATAGTAGACATGCCATGTACCAGAATTTTTACCAATTATTATCGCTGGTGTAGGTGACATTTTTATTCTTTGCTTTTCTATATTTTATTAATTTTATACATTTTGCATATATTATTTTAAAATCTTAGCTTAAAATAGATCTACTTAACACATTAGAACTTTAAGAGTTTTGTTCTGCTAGATCATTTAACCTCTGCTTTGACTTTTACAAGCTTTCACCTGACATCAAAGTCAGAATTAGAAACAGAGTATAAATATATAAAGCTAAAGCCAATTGAATGACTGAAAATTACAGAATGAAGAAAACAATTGAATGTACTGGGTGATGAATACAATGTCTAAAATTTAGAGAAATTACTTAGATAAAAGCCAAACATGGAATATAGAATGGTATAATGAACCTAGTTAGGCACAATTTTAGGGGCTTAAGAATGTAGAAGTAGTATGTTGCATTTTGATGGATAATCAGGCAGTACCTTAATATGATTGCTGGCATTAGCTTAATAGCAATACAAAGTTAATGAAACATTTAGTAGAATTTTAACATCCATCCATCATTATGTATTATCTTTAATCAAAGGCATTTTTGAAGAGAACTCTCTGTGGATTTATGTGGGAAGTGTTTCTCAAGGAAGAACTAAATTCCCAATATTTTCAAGACTATTCAATGCATTTCTTTTATTCAAACACATATGGTTGGATTATAGGAAATAAGAAAACTTTAGCTTTAGTGAAATAGCTTTTTATCAATCAAACCAGAAGGAACAGCAGAGTGTTTTTAGAGTTTATTTGCTGGACTTGACACCAATCAGTTTTGTATAAAAGAAAGACATCAGGGTGTACATGTAATCAGGATGCCTTTGAATCAGGATACTTCTCTCAAAAATGGATTTATTTTATGGCAGAAATAGACAACTGGCAGTTAAATGGTCCAGGCTCCTTTCTATTTGTGCTATTAGTTTTGTTTATCACCTGAGGCATAACAATTTTATTATCTGGTAAATGAAGAAAGTAGCAGTAGCCTCTGCCATACAGAGAGAAAACAGTGATGACCGTTTAATCTTGTAACACACATATGTGAAAAATTAGTTTTCATCTTTATAAATAATACAGGTTTTATGGGGCTTTCCCATCTCCAAATATACCTGTAGCCTTTCTTATAATGAGCATATTCATTCCCATAGCTATTTAGAGGAAATACATACAAGACAATAAATAAACATTTGTGTGGGTATATATACCATGTATCATAAATGTCACCTGTTTTTCTTTCCACACTAGTGACTTTTATCTTGTTTGATGTTTCAGAATTTATGAATTTTAGGCTTATGTAGGTATCACAAAATACAATAAAACCTTCTTAAAAGTAGCAGAGATGAAGATGTAACTTGCAAAGTGAGTATCTCAAAGAGACACAGCTACTGCCCCTTCTCTGTGCTGTTTTCATCTGCTCACCAGGTGCCCACCTGTGCATTGTTGGCTGAACTTCATTACAGCAGTGTTGTTACTTTCACAATCAGCCTCCAATATTCAAATTATGTAGTTCTTGTGTTTTCCACAAGAGTATAGAAAGGTCACTACCCTCAGAGTCTTACAGTTTGGGTTTGCTTTTTGTCCTTTCACTTACTGTGTGACAGAGTCTTTAGAATTCTTTTTTTAATCATCTCTAATATATGACTAATAAAGGGTTTTCTAAGGACCCAATAGGCTAGTGTATGTAAAGACAGTTTTCAAAACATATTTTCCAAATGTGTTGGCAACTAAAATGTGAATATTTAAAACTAGATTTGCTACTATACTCACAGCTCTTTTCTGTTTCATGCCCGATTAAGAAATAAGTAGGGTCCTATCCAAGATATATCTTATGATATGGTAATGGAATGATATTTATGATACCATAAGATAAACAATATACATGTAAGGACAGCACTGAAAAAAGTCCTAATACAAGAGTAGAAGGGAAGTCAATGGTCAGTAGACAAATGATAATATGGGCAATAAGTTTTATACAAAAGCAGAAGGGTAATCAATGATCAGTAGACAAATTATAATATGGGCAATAAGTTTACACAGGGTACTAGGGAGGACATGGGCTTTGGGGTGAGAAAAATATTTTGGACCTTATGGAATTAGTAGGCAAGGAGTATGTGGTTTAAGGTCTTGCATGCAAAAGAAAGATTTAAGCATTAGCACAATGGCAAATTATAAGAATAGTGTATGTTAACTGGACTTCTCAGTTTTACCTAAATATGTCTAAATGTTACCTAGAGGTGGTAATATACTTTTAAGAAAAAATAATGTGGTTCTAAATTGGAAACCAATCTTTTTAATGATTTAAAAATCTCAGTCTATGTTTTCAAAATATTGTTACCAAATGAATTTAAATTACCAAAACATAATGAGGTAATATATTTCATGAAGATCAAGTCTTATATTCCTTTAATGTTGTAGATAAGTCAAGGAAGCCAAGTGAAGAAAGCTAAGAAAGAAAAAGAAAAAGAAAAAACCCAAAATCTCACTGCTATTAGTTTGACTAGGGGAGTAAGGGTATTGAATCGGGTTGTGGCATTTACATGCAATTTAAAATAGAATGAAATATCAGGACTGAGTACCTGAAAAAAGAATAAAGATCTCTTGAACATCTTCCAGGATTCTTCTTTCCTCTCTTTGGTAGCTGAATGTAAGCTATCTACAGAATAGCAGAATGGGGGTTGGATTGAGACACAAAATGAAATTGTGATTGATGATGTTAAGGAAACACAGAAGATGTCAGTAGAGAAAACATTGATCTTAATTTTGGAATGTTGAAATTTCATTTTCCAAAAAAGTAGCTTGAAGAAGTAGTTGCTACTTCCCAAGGGTAGTGAAAGTGGGAGGGCAATGGACATGTACAAAGTATAGCAACAGTGTTTACTAGATATTTTTTTTCAGTTGCACCTGCAGCATATGGAAATTCCCAGGCCAGGGACTGAATCTGAGCCACAGCGGCAACCCGAGCCTCTGCAGAGACAAGGCCAGATCCTTAACCCATTCCAAAGCAGGAACTCCTCCTATGTATGTATGTATGTGTGTATATATATATATATCTTTTTTTTTTTACAACCTGAAATGTTTGAATCATTGAGTTAGCTAACTTCCTGCTTTGCCGTAACATCAGCCTAGAAGTGCTTTTTTTTTTTCTTTTCTCAGTTCATCATAAATAGCCTGAGTAACTTTTCTGGACAACCAAGTTCTCTGTCTGGCCCACTTCCAGTTCCAGATGATTCAGCAATATCATTGTAGATAGAACAGTGTCTCATAGCATCTAGCACAATGCAAAGTAGAGAGTAGCCAAGCACAATAAATATTCCATGGTGGTGACGACATGAGATGACAATAAATTTCTCTTTCTACTTCCTCTCTTGTTAGTTGTTCTCTGTCCTTCTCATTTCAAGCTTCCTCTCTTTTCTGTGCAAGTTGAATACCCGTGGTGATTTAATCGTCTTGCCTCCTCACTCCTACAGATTGCTATTCTTTACATTTTTATTTACAGTTTGATTTAGGACTGTATTTTAAAGATTTATTTGCACAGTGCATCAGATTTTAAATAAAACATGCCATGAAATTCTAAGTCGTATCTCTCATTTTCAAGTTATATCATTAATTCATTAGGTTTGTCACTGACATAAATTATATAACTAACTTCTCAACTCATACAGCTGATTTTAATCCATATTTTACTCTTTAAATGTAAATATCTCTATTAATAATAGCAGTTTATAAGAACTGAATTTACATATTAATCTATAGTTTTCCTCTTCTTAACAGCATTCATTACTTCAATGTCACATTCAAAAATGATGGGACCAGTATAGATTTATATTTATTTTGCTGCTGTCATTTGTTCATCCATCTATCCATTCAACATTCATTATGTGCCCACTACACAACATGCTGGACACTGGACTCATGATTGTACAAAAAACAGCAGAGTCCCTATTGCTATGTACACTGCTAATATGAAAGTACAAGAGACAGTGTTGTTAATAGATCTAAGGCTCCTACTTTAATTCCTATACATTCAGAAGGCCCCACTCAGGCCCTCCTTTGGCTTTGCTCCTCCTAAAATAGTGAGTAAAAACACAGGGTCAAGTGTATGAAGCCACGTGCTTAACACAAAGGAGATCAAGCTTAAGATCTCTGGAACCACAGTACTCCGTGCTCAGATGACCTCAAACTCTGCTTCTAGTGCCTACTGCAGACACTCTCCTGGATCAACACTCTGAGGCTTCACCAGCCATTGCTGTTTGCACTCCTAGGCCTGAGGGTATTTACAGATCATGGATCTGCCCTGGATTCCTTACAGAACTGGAATGATTAGAGATGGAAAAAGAATGAGGCAGATCATTGGCCTGGGGCCTGTATTTTCTGTTCCCAGGCTGTACAAACAGTGGATAATAAGTAATAGGGTTTATATAGAGACATGGAAGTAATTAAATTTTAGGTCATTAAAATTAAATAATCAAAAGCTGATATTATGTAAAGATGGGGTTAATGTGCAGCTGGGCTTTGGGAGCTTCATGTTTATCTCCAGGGTTGACAGCAGTCTGGCTCTGACCCTAGGCCAAGATAGGGATGCAATGTACTAAATACTTATTTAGATTTAATTACCTGACTCATGCAGATGTGAATATTAAAGGAAACATAGGATGAGTTGAGATAGAAGATAATGGGTGAAGACTCTCCTGGAGGCATTTTATCACATCTTGTTTACACTGGTTATTAAAATCATGTAGATTGATATTTGGCACCTAGTTCAACCACTTCCACAACCTGGCTTTAACTGTATGACCAGTAAACGGATAATTGACTTGTGCCTTGAGGGAGGAGTGTCTTGCATGGATCATGGTGGATTGGAAACTGAAGGTGAAGAGGGCAGGGCTTAAGGTAGGATTCCCTAATGACCAGCGTTATAACTGAGCAAAGGCCCAAAGACTGCTTCTGGATATATCAAATTACATCGATGTTTACCTATGTTTTCTTTGTCCTTGCTAAAACTTTATTGAATCCTTAGATGAGTATATCTTATAGAACCTTGTGAATTCTTTTAATTACCTGACTCATGCAGATGTGAATATTAAAGGAAACATAGAATGAGTTGAGATAGAAGATAATGAGTGAAATACATCTTTTGGTACCTCAAGCGCTGGTATTTATACTCCGGAAAAGGGATAAAAATTTCCTATCTAGGTCATTTGAAGTGAGCAGTTCCCAGCACTGCAGGTCAATTCCTCACAGAAGTAGTCAAAAGGAGGAGAACATGAAGCAAGAAACCACTTAAGAATCAAAGACTTAACTAAAAGAGAGCACAGGAATTTTCTCTACATGGGTTCTTTTTTTTTTTTCTGTCTTTTTTGCCTTTATCTAGAGCCACACCTGCAGCATATGGAGGTTCCCAGGCTAGGGGTCTAACGGGAGCTGTAGCCGCCGGCGCAAGCGGTTAGTGCGCGGTACTTATACAGCAGTATATGTGCGGGTTCATTTTTTTTAAAGGCTTATTTGAGTTCTTAAAAGAGACAGTGCCTATCTCACACATTGAATATAGTTTACTAGGTCACGTGTTGTTCTTCGTTGAGAAGATTTTATTAAAGTCTGATGTAAATAATTTCCAGTCTTATAAAATCTTTAGGTGTGATTTAATGGTGTAATAGGACATTCTAGAAGTACACTAAATGTTAGTCTTAGACCTCAAATGTGTTTTTTTAGCATTCAAGGGCCTTAAGAATGCTATAATAATAATAATAATAGTTTTTAAATGACTCCATTTAGATGCATATCAGAACATAGACTAGATTTTTCTTTTTTAAAACTTTTCATCCTGATTGGAAATAGCTCAGGCAAAAATAAAAATAAGTTATATCACATTGCACATGAAAGTACATAGCAAGAGACTGACTGTTAAAGGCAGTGTATAGCACGCACAAGATGAATACTAATGTCAGGGTTCTTCAGAGAACAGAGCCAGTAGAAGATATATATGTCTAGAATGCGATTTATTAAAAGTACTTGGCTCACACAATTAAGGAGGCTTAGACGTCCCATGATCTGTTGTATGCAATCTGGAAACTCAGGAAACGGGAGTGAAAGGGGCAGGACACAAATGCTAGATAATGAAGAAGGGGCACAGCTGTTGGGATGCAATAAAGACCAGGTGGGGGAGTTCCCGTCGTGGCTCAATGGTTAACGAATCCGACCAGGAACCATGAGATTGAGGATTTGATCCCTGGCCTCGCTCAGTGGGTTAAGGATCTGGCGTTGCCGTGGGCTGTGGTGTAGGTTGCAGACGCGGCTCAGATCCCGCGTTGATGTGGATGTGGCGAAGGCCGGCAGCTACAGCTCCTGTTAGACCCCTAGCCTGCGAACCTCCATATGCTGCAGGTGTGGCCCTAGATAAGGCAAAAAGACAAAAAAAAAAAAAAAAAAAAAAAACCAGGTGGAACCAGCTAAAACCAATAGTGCAGTCATTGACCTTTAAGTGATTTTACCTTCTCTGTAATACTAAAAGAATCACTCCCTCTTATGTTATTATACTTCCAAGGAGGGCCATAAAAGGCCAAAAAATGGGCAGTGGCCCAATTCCTGGTAAATCCTTACCCTACTCTGAAATAACAGACTATCCATCTCACTCTTTAGCCTGTGAAATTATTTAACCCATAAAAACCTATGACCTCATGCTCCAGGGCTGCTCTCACTTTCTGAGATGGTCCACATTCTGCCTATGGAAGGTGTGTCTCTCTAAATAAGCTCACTTTACTATGGCTTACTCCAGAATTCTTTCCTGTACGAAGCCAAGAGCCATTACTTGGCAGTCCATCCTAAGGACTCCTGCAGGTCCCAGGACGTGACATTTCTCTCTCCTACAGCAGTGTAGTTTCCAGGTATGAGGGCAAGAGATATGATTGCTGTAGATTCTAGTCTAAGATTGAAGGTCTGAGAAGCAGAAGTGCTTTGTGCAGTGGATCTATACCTCGGCTCATCCAGTCAGTCAAAACCTGATTTCAGTATCTCTCCACCATTTTGTTTTGTTTAGGTCCTTGATGGGTTAGATAATGGCCACTCAGATTGCATAGGGCTATCTGCTTTACTCAGTCCATTGATTCACATGTTAATATCTTTCAGAAATACCCTCACAGACACACTCAGAAATCATGTTTAACTGAATGTCTGGGTTAGAGTCTGTTGGTGAGCCCATCCATGCCTGAACTCCTTCCTGGCCACTATGGCAGCTTTGTTCATGAGCCAGTGGGGGCATGACAAGGGTGGTTGGAGAAGGAGGCTGACTGGCATCAACAGAACAGATTATCCTATCCACCTATTTACTAAAATACTACTCTACTGAGATCTCGATAAATATTAACTTAGGAGGTAAATATCTTCAGGATTTTTGTCCCCATTCAGAGAGGTCTGTCCATATACCTCTTTCTCAAAAAATTTTGTCAGCAGTTTTCCAGTCATATTCCCTTCCACATCTCCAACTATCCAACCAAAGTCTTGGTCATTGAATGAATTAATATGTAATTGTGTATCTTGCCATTTCTCTTTCCTAAAATTAAGCAACCCGATATACTGCTTGAAATTCTGCCCACTGGGGAGATTTCCCATCAGTATTCTCCTTTAAGATTGTCCCAAAAAGGGACTGTCATATTATAGCTGTTCACTTTGGGTGTTTCCTGTATACCACACAGAACCATCTGTAAATTACGCCTGAGTCTTCCTTCTCCGTGAGCTAATCATCGGGAACTGCCCATGAGCCATGACTGGATGTGGAAGAGGGAAGGCAGGAGTGGGAATCATGGGCATTTAGGCCACTTCTTTATTTAATTTACCTGTATCTTTGGAGCCTGCTTGCTAGTCATGTACATATTACTTGCATTTAATGATGGAGTGTTTCTGTCCATGCCCAATGTTATAGCTTGGTGGGTCAGATAACATCCAGCTCATAATGGGCAGCTCAGCATGAGAGTAGTTATCTGCAGAGGATGGCTCCAAAACTCTAAAGGCCTGAACTGTAGTTCATTTAGAGGAGCCTGCCAAAGGCCCCAAACAGCATCCCTATCTACCACTAATATTAATTCAACTACCACTGGATTTGCTGGGTCATGTCACCCAAGTGGCAAAGCAGCTTGTCCAGCAGCCTGAACCCATTGTTCTCCTGTTCTGGGCGCCACCTGAAACTAGCAACTTTTTGGGTCACTTGGTAAATGGGCCAGGGTAATATGCCAAAATGAGAAATATGTTGCCTAACAAAATCTGAAGAGGTTCATTAGCCTGTGCCTCTTTTTAGGTTTGGGGTGTGTGTGTGTGTGTGTGTGTGTGTGTGTGTGTGTGTGTGTGGCGGGGGACAGATGCAACAACTTATCCCCTAATTTAAAAGGGATATCTCAACATGCTACACACCATTGATTCTAGAAATTTTACTTAGGAAGATACCCCCCCCCACCAACCCAGTTTTTCTTGGACTTATTTCCCAACCTCTTATGGAAATGTCTTACCAATAAGTCTAGAATAGTTACTACTTCTTGCTCACTAGGTCCAGTCAACATAATATCATCAATGAAATGAACCAGCATGATATGTTATGGAAGAAAATGGTGATGAAAATCCCTGGGAATTAAATTATGACATAGGGCTGAGAGCTTACATACCCTCTAAGGTAGAACAGTGGAGATGTATTGCTTGCCTTGCCAGTTGAATGAAAATTGATTCTGGTGGACCTTACTGACAAGGATAGAGGAAAAGTTATTAGCCAGATTAATAGCTGCATACCAGGTACAAGGAGATGCGTTAATTTGCTCAAGTAACGAAACCACAGCTGATATGGTTATTGCAATTGAAGTCATTGCCTGATTAAGCCTGCAGTTATCCACTGTCTTTGATGCATTTGTCTATGGCACTGGCCAAATTGGTGAGGTGAAATAGGTGTGGTAGGAATCATGTCCGTGGAATCCCTACATTCTTCAAGTCTGATGGTAGCACTACTCTCTGAAGTTCCTTCAAGACTATGGTGTTGCTTTAGGTTTGCTATTTTTCTAGTGGCTTCCATTTGGCCTTTCTCACCCTGATAGCCCTCATTCCATGGATCAGAGATGCAATGTAGGGATTTTATGGCTGCTGAATATATCCATTTCAATTACACATTTAGGAAGTGGGGAAATAATCACAGGATGAGTTCAAAGACTCATTGAGTCCACTGTGAAATGGAGGTAAACTAAAACTGTTGATATCTGAACTCCTTAAGTCCCCACTCTGACAGGTATGCCACAGTGATGTTTGAAGTTCTCTTGGAATCAATATTGGTTCAGAGCCAGTTTCCACCAGTTCCCAAAAGACCTGATTGTTTCCTTTTTCCCAGTGCACAATTTCCCTACTAAAAGGCTCTAGGTTCTTTTGCAGAAGGCTGAGTAAAATACTAACAATGTACATTTCTGAAAGTACTTCAGGGTCTTTCTTTAAGGAGACCCAGCCTCCTCTTCATTCAAAGGGCTCTGGGTCTGTAAACCAGTTCATTTCTAGGAACTGAATGAGATATTGTGACTCTCTGATTTTATGATTCAGGTTAAACTTTGTTCACTTAACCAAGAACTTTTTTGCTCATTAATCAAGTAGAAATTATAGTAGGCTTATTATCTGCTTTAATTTTAAGAACACTGTCATCAACTAGCTGGTGCCTCGGCCCTGCTTGAGTCAGGTTATTCTGATTGCTGCTTTGACTCTCTTCATTATGGCAATCACATCCACCTTGCTTTGGCAGTGGCGTGCCCCCACGTGGCCCCTTCTACATCAGGATGCAATTATTCCCACTGCATTTAAGTTTCCCAAGTAAATGGCTCCAGTTCCCACTAAGGTTTCGTCTGTAGAGGGGAGCAGTCATGGAGCTCTTCATGAGTACTGAGGCTTCCATTACAGATTTATTTCTCACAGTACTGGCAAAAGATATATTTTCTGGACCATCCTAGCACGGGTGAGTAGATATTTATTTAGTATGGTAGCCTTCAAGAAAACTTTAGGTCCTGAGAAATGCATGTATGAGTTTTTTTTTTTTTTTTCACACTATGTGCTATTAACTATGCAAAATTAGCTCTTTTGATTACAAGGGAGTGGTGTTCCAGTGGCAATTACATAAAAAATTTTACCGCTCTTCTTTGGCCTTTCTAAAAACTCTTCATTGCATTCAATGACTGGTGAGGCCCACTGGGGCAAGTTTGGCTGGTTTGTTTTATTTTTTTTTTTAGTTACTTTATTTCCATTCTCTAATTCTGAACTGGTGTTCCTGCTGAGAAGAATTTTGAGCTCACGGAGTTGAGAAACGCCATGAGCTTTGTTTATGAGATTTCTGTGGCTTTTTGGAAGATCTGTATGTCTTCTTCAACCCCAGGTCTGCAGTTAAAAGGCTCGGGCTATTTTGTTTATATCAAGTATCTCATTAAAGAGGATCGGTCACACTTAAAACATAATGACATTTATCATTTCTCCCCCTCTCTCTTTAATGTTCTCTTTAGACTTCAGAAATTGTGGAAGGGAAATCTATCCTATTAACTTGGCTTCCACTTACTTTTTGGGTGAAGATTTTCATATACATATTACATAATATGACTACATCACATGCCAATTTTTCTTGTTTCCTCTACTCTGTATTTTATTAGCCATATAAAGGGACTATTAACTCCATATTATCAAAAACTAACAGCAAATCAGCTTTGCTAATATGATTTCCCCATATTTTGACTGATGGCAATTTCTGACTACAACATTCAGAAGATTCATTCGCAGTATGAGAAAGATAATTTTCATATGTTCCTGCTCTGAATTTTCAATATGTTTAGTGGTGATTGTGTAATGCCATTAAAGAACCAACTCTTCTTGAATTCTAGTTTTTTTCCTCCTTTAGTTCACAAAATATTAAAATGTGAGATAATCAGCTCATTTCTTAAGTTACTATTGCCTATTCCGGTTTAGGGATGTGGCTAAAAGATATGGTTTAAATCACAGTTGAACCACACAAATATCAGTGATGGGTACTTTCCTTTTCTTCCTTGGAATAATTGTTAAGTTCTCAGGGATTTATTCTTGCAACTTAAAAAAGCAACATTTTTACAAAACGTGAATATGAGAATGTGGGGAAAGGAAGAGTGGGAGGTAGAGAAATCCAAAATAAAGGAATATTGTCTAGAATAACAAGGAGACGTCTGTCCTTATCACTATGATGAATGAAATGCATGGCTGGAAGAAATTTAAGATATGTTGTAGAGTGGCTTTTGCACAGACTCCTTTGAAAAATGATACTATTGAACTCTGTATATCAGAGTGGAAAAGGGCATGGACTCTAGAATAGAGGGTCCAGATTTTAAGTTGCTGCTCCAGAAAGTATCAACTGTGCAATGGTTGTGTCTGTTTCCTCAAATATAAAATGAGGATACTATTAGTACTTGACTCATAGAATAGTTGTGAACTGATATTTGAAATTTGTGTTGAAGAGGACCTGGAAAATGGCTATCAGTGCAGGAGGTTGGAAGTCTTGGGCTGGTATCCTTTACTGAAAATGAGGCATTGCTCCCCTGATCCATTTCTCTCATGTACATTTTAGGGCAATCTCTGATACTCACTTCCTCATAATTCTTAGAGGCATACTCTTTGGTTTAAGTTGAATGAGGGAAATCAATTCATCTTTAAGATCTGCTTCTATTGTTATACGTTTCTAAACATGATGAAACAGATCAGTCTTTGGATAGCTGACTTTCATTTCTATGTACTGGGATTCATTCCATATTTGTTTCCTTTGTATTGGCTCACTTTTTAAGAGGCATTTTTTTTTTATATGGTTAATATTAAGGAGATCACATATTAACGGTCGGTATTCTTAATTTTTAAAATTTTGTTTCTGTGAAACGTATATCGGTAATGAATAATCTTAATAACCCCCTAATTAGTCCAAATTGAATTTTTATTTTGGTATAAAAAGATTATTTCACATTGATAAACTTTCCAGATAATTATTAACTTATGATTATATACATATATGCAGATGATATAAGATTTAGGACAACTTTTCCTAATTTGTGAGTGTTTGTTTTAAGTAGGGTTCATTTCATCATATTAATGGAAAAAGTTTGAAATTTTTCTAGGATATTAAAGTAGTGCTTTATTACACTCATCTTAAAAAGTACACTATTTTGTAAAGGAAAAACAAAAATATTTGTACTTTTGTAACATCTGGGTATCTTGAAGTTTGAGTTATTGAAGAGTAATTCATGCCATGTACATCTAATGACATTCAGCTTGAGGTCTCCCTTCTAACAATACATAAAGTATTTGAACTAATATTTTGCTGAGTCTTATTGCTTTGTTTCTCAATATTTTTTGGTTCTGCCTCCAGTCGCCAGAAACATTACAGACTCCGAGGAAACTTTCTTCTTCGACAGTCTCCCTACTTTGATCTGCTTTGGCATGTTTAAATATTGTCCACAAGCACATTTAGATAGTGCAGACAGTGAAAGGAAGAGTGGTTTCAGCAAACAGAATATTTTGTCATAAATAGCCCTCTCTCAGAACAGACTGTGGTAGCAGTAGTTAATGAGAAGTGAATTTAGTGAAAAAGGGGAGACGAAAGTAGCCATTCTAATCAAATTCTGTCGTAATTTCTCAGGTGTCTGGAATTTATGACACACCATTCAGCAAATCTCTAGTGATACATTTCCGTAACAGCAGTTGTAAATCCATTGGCAGTTTCATTAATCACACAAAGAGCTGTGCAGTTATTGAAATAACTCCTCAAATAATTGCTAACTTGCCATGCAGTGACATCACTTCTAAGAGAAGTGCTTCAACAATTGATGACAGAGCCCCTGTAAATTAGCATTTCTGGCATTGAAGAATCATTGTTGGGCATACCATGGTTCCAAGGAAGCAATTCCTAGAATTGTTTTTCCTCCTAAGCAAGATTTAAAATTTGGTGATGATCAGTACTTTGCTTGTTTTACCTAGGAGGAGAAGTGCGCAGACATTGAGTCCATTGTTCTTTATACTGTGCTTAAATATTTACCTATTAAATCAGCAGCATTTTATTTTTTTAATTGCTTTAGTATATGTCAAGTGCCTTTTCAAGCATGTAAACTCAAGGCTGCTATGGAGTTGGGCAAAGTATGTAAAATAAATGACATGATACCTCCTCCCAAGTAATTCATACACTCCCTTTCTGGGGATGACATGGTACAGTGGAATAAATGCTATTAATTATAAAGGGTTTGCTATTAATTAAAAGTGCAAGGAGATCATAAATGAAGACAAAACCAACACTGAGGATAACCATGGTGGAGACTCAGAAAAAGTTTTCCAGAGGAGTAGAGTCATAGTTAATTTTAAAAGAGAGATGATCTCAACATTCCTAATTATTAGAGGGATGCAAATTAAAACTACAATGAGGTCCACCTCACACTGGTCAGAATGGCCAGCATTGACAAATCTGTAAATAATGCTGGAAAAGTTGTGGAGAAAAGAGAACCCTGCTTCTATGTTGATGGGAATGTAAATTGGTACAACCACTTGGAAAACAGTATGGAGGTTACTTAGAAAACTAAATCTGGAACTACCTTATGAACCAGCAACCCCACTCCGGGCATGTATCCAATATCCAGCAAAACTTTCATTCGAAAAGATACAGGCACCCCTATGTTCATTGTGGTACTATTCGCAATAGCCAAGACATGGAAACAACCTAAATGTCCATCAGCACATGAATGGATTACGATGTGGTACATATATAGAATGGAATAATACTCAGTCATTAAAAATGATGAAACAATAACATTCACAGAAACATGGATACAACTAGAAATTCTCATACTAAGTGCGGTCAGTCAGAAAGAGAAGGACAAATACCAAATGATACCACTTACATATGGAGACAAAAACAGGGCATAAATGAAAGTATCTGCAAAACAGAAACAGATTCACAGACACAGACAACAGACTTGTGATTTTCAAGGAGGAGGGGGATGGACTGGGATTTTGGGGTTAGTAGATGCAAATTCTTAAATTTAGAATGGATAAGCAATGAGAACCTGCTTTACAGCTATAGGGAACTGTATCCAGTCTCTTGGGATAGAACATGATGGAAGATAGTTTGAGAATAAGAATGTATATATATTTTATATATATATAAAGAATATATATATATTTATACATTCTATATACATGTATATACATGTATGTATATACATGTATATATATATACATACATATATAAAATATATCTGTATATTATATATATATAAAGAATGTATATATATTTTATATCTACATATAAAATGTGTGTGTATGTATATATGTATGATTGGGTCACTATGCTATACAGCAGAAATTGACACAACACTGTAAATCAACTATACTTTAATAAAAAAATAAAATTTTGAGTCCAAATATAGAGGGAAGAAGTAGTGAGATGGTGATTAGATGGGAAGTAAGAACTATGTGTTCTACTTCAACATATTTGATAATTGAAATAAATCAGTCTATCTCTTTGTACCTTGACTGCTCACTTGAAAAATAATACCTTTCTATTTTAGGATAAATTACCAGATTAAAAAAAATTAAAAAGTTAAAAATGAGAAAAGTTTGGTGTGGGAGGAAAAGCTGGAGAAAAACCAAAATACACATACTAAATTACTTTAACAGTTGTTAAATCTTGGAAAACTACAGATTTTTTTTTCCTTTTTTTGGGTACCACTGCTGCATACTGAATTTCTCAGGCCAGGTATTGAATCAGAGCCGGAGATGTGACCTATGCCCCAGCTGTAGCAACACCGTATTTTTAACCCACTGCACTGAGGGTTAAGGTATCTGTGCAGAGACAAGATAGAATATTAACCACTGCACCACAGCAGCAGCAACTCGTAAACATAGAATTGTGAAACACTTCTAATAGGTAAAAAGCAAAGTATGTGTCATGTCATAGTCATATTCACATGAGATGAAAATACTTTTCTATAGTTACTCCTTGCCAAAATTTCACAGATGCTCTTTTAGCTAATGTTTGAGATTTGCAAAGGACCACTTTTATCTCCAGTGAACTACAGACATAACAGTAAAATACAATGGGCAAATGCCAAAATATTTTATAAAACTTATCTCTGTCACTTCTTTTCAATACATGCCTTAAAATCCTTATTACTTTCTTAACTCTTTGAGTCTAATAGAATAGTAGAAATACAAGTTTAAGAAAAACTGCATTATACCGTAACTTACTCATAGATTTGATGATTCAGAGTGTTGCGCATTTTGAATATATGTTAAAGCTAATATGGTGTATCTCCTCATATTACAGAAATGAATGTAGTTCATTAGTTTTGATGTGTCAAATTGCTTTACATAAAATACCTATGAAATTTGCATGTCTTTATATAAATAAAATAGGTGAAGCATCAGTGATGATGACTTCTTAATTTTCAGTTTTGCTTTAGAAAATAACTTGTTCGCGTAAGCCAAGGCAGTAAAACTTAATATAAAAATTATGGATTTTAAAGCTGAATACTTGAAAATGAGAAGTTATACCAAAACATGGTGGCATATTTTAACAGAATATGTTCTTTTTCAAGAATGCTACTCAAGTGGTCAGTGTTGACATACATTTGTAATTGAACTATATTAATAATACTTTATCAATTTTATACTTTCACGATTATTTGATGTTTTACTGAGAGGTTTGCATTCTAGACAGTGTTCACCTCACCATTAAGTTTAGTGAGTATATCTATGCCTGGCATATTGTATTACTGTATTAATTGTATTAATTGAGGAATTATGTCAAAATCATATTAAATTTTAAGTGTGAGTATCTTTGCCCGTTCAGTCAGATTATTGTGTTGGGTGGAGTAGTTAAACTCTATTACTGTTGTGTACACTTGAAAACCTTAAATGTTATTTTGCTAAATTCCTTAGTTTTCCCTTTGTTCTTACTGGCAATAGAGAAATATCCTAGTTAATAAATCAGCTGATGAATTTTTTCAAAGTTTGATAATGAGTTCGATAAGGAATAGGAAGTGAACTACTACTTGATAAATGCTGATTACTTTTTCTATCACTGTCAACCTTCTGACAAAGGTAAACTTAACACTGTATAAGGAATATGTCTTTGTTTTATCTTTAGAGTTGATTGAGATCAGGGTATTGAGAGGACTAGGAATTCTTACTGTTTTCTGTAAAGCCCTCTTAAAAACACCTGCTTTTTAATTTAAAACCTGTATTCTCCTTACATTAACTGGTTTTGTGACATATTTTAAGTGACAAAGCATTGTGAATTTTAAGTTTTTTTCCTAAAAGTTCTTAGAGTCAGTCTTCATCATTTTCTTTGGTCCAGAAGGGGTGAAAATTGGCAAATAGAAGAGAAAAAAATTGCAAGGTAATAATATTATTAAAAAAAAAATGCCTGTGTTGAAACCCAATCCACCATGGAAATCTAAGGAAGTGGTTTATCTAACTACTTGTTTTAAGCAGTTCCTGAGGCAGGCAAGTGCAAAATAAGTTGCTTGACATTTTTTTTTTCAGGAAAATATGCCCCTTATCACTTTAGAAAGAGAAACCAATCATTTTGCTTATTCCTTACCTGAACTGAAATCATGTGATCTTTGGATGATAGAATATACATCTAATTTACTTTTATTAAATGTCGATCATAATAGAAAGTATAAAAGAGTCAAATTATAGTATCTGGGAAAAGGAAAATCCTGCAGTGGATAGTTCTGAACGTTTAGTTTGTGGAATTGCCCCAGCACACACACACCATTCCAAATAATGTTTAGTCTTTTGTTTAAGTGAACAGACCAAGACAAATGCATGCAAACTTCTTTGCTGCTAACACAGGGCCAGGAAAGCTCTCCATGGCTCCCTCCAAGCTCTTCATGGAGGTTCCTATTATCTAACTATTCTCCAAGACCTTCGGCTTTAAAAGCACATAGCTCTCTACTGCAAAACTGTCATTTTGAATAACTTCACTGATTAATCATTCAAGCTTTGCTCATCTCTAGGGCTCATGTCCTGAAACAATTGTAAATCTGTAATTCTTTCCAAAAGGACAGTAATCCTGCTTAGGATAACATGATTATGAACATGACACTTTTAATAGCCCATGGTAAAAAATAGGATCTTAAGCCTGACATTGTTTGGATTTGTTGGTGTCTAAATGAAAGTAAAATTTTCTTAAGGTTTGAAGTTAATATATGTATCTTCATTAAGTTTTGTTTGATTTATTTCAGCATCAAAGTACAAACTGTATTTCAAGAACAAAGGAAAAAAGGATTTTTTAATTCAGTGCCTTTTTTTATGCCACTGGAAGTAAGGACTAGAACCATCCCGTTGCAATGTTCGTGTTACACCATGCTATCCCCTCTTGTCTTGTGTGGAAAAGATAGCAGATGCTTTGGGTGTTTGGAGCACACCTGGTTTTTATGCAAAGAAAATGTGTAATTTGAAATATCAAGTGAATAATTAATGTCAAATTAATTCAAGGTGCATTCTAAAAAATCACATGTGAAATTCTTTTGCTTTCTCTAAGAACTACTGAAAGAGGCATCTTTATTTTAAGCTTTTCCCCCGTTCTCACTAGAAAATTTCAATCAAAGATAAACTGCTTGTGCTGATTTCTCCTAGAACAAAAAAAATTGTATTTGCTTTTTTAAGAATTCATTTACTCTTGTAAAATGCATGTTGTGTGATGTCCCTTTAGCTGACATAGTGCTTTCTAGAATTGGGCTATTTCCTATGGTAGAACCACATGGATTTTAAAAAATGCCCATGTCAGAGCCTCTGCCCATATTTGTAATGTTAACAGCAATCTCATAAGATATAAATGAAGGGATTTATATTATAATATGCTTGGTTATTTAGAATCCCAGTATTGAAGTAATGTCTGTGTTTAACCTGTGGTTTTCAGTGAACATGTTTGGCTGGTTGTTTGACCAAGAGTGCTGCAGAATAATTTTTCTTTGCTTATGTCTGCAGATGAATTTTATTTTGGCATTCAACTTATACGCTCCTCTACCCAGGCTGGTTTTTCCTTTTATCTAGAAAGACATGACAATAGTCAAGATTTCTTTCAAAATATTTAAGGAGGAGAATGTGAACAAAAGATAAGAGCTTAGAATAAAATTCTATGGGCTTAAGTGTCAGCCCATTAAGATAAATATTAAAAACTACCCCCAAAATGGGAATGGAGAGCTTAAATGTATTTAAATATAAATAGGCATTGTAAAAATAACACTGCATTTAAACTCCAAACAAAGCGGTTTGAGTTGCAGATGCGTAATTACACCAGAATAATGTTGTTTGGAATAATATACAAACATACATACATATAATGTGTATCTAAACACACCAACCCTTATACTGGCAGGCCCATCATATGGCACTTCTCAGTGAGTGTTTTTTATGGCCACTGAAGCAATCAACACATTTTTTCTTAACGTCTTTCGTGCCTGATTCTCTCTGAGTTGTAATAAATCTGGAGATCTACACTACAACCACCCCAAAGCTAATGAGCCTTTCCTTTCCACTTCAGACTACAGCTTCTCATCCAATAACCATTTATATCTATAGTTTTAATTCCAATTCACTTAGCATGTTTGTTGCACTGCCTACGGAAAGACACTTAGAATAACATTTTTTGAAATACAACACTTTTCACAGACTCTTTGCATTTTTCTCCCTCCATGTTTCCTAGTAACACTGCAGCTACTATAGTGGTCCACCTCCAACACTATGTGACACTACTTCAAATCTTTTGATTTTAAATACCTAGTAACTGGGGAAAAGCATCCATCCTATTTTCAAAAGAAGGAGTTGGTTCTAAATATTTCACTCTATTTCTTCCTGCACAGTGTAGTCCAATTTCTAGTCCGACTTTAGGAATATGAGCGCCAATGCCAGTCTACATCCTGACTCACAGATTCTGAGAGAAGACAGACCTCTGAAGGGCAAAGATGGGACTTTAAATCTAGTTCAGTTCTCATCGGCGGGGGCTGTGGGATTGCTAGTTCTTATTTCTGGGTTACCCTCTTAGATAAGCACACCCTCAAAAACTATTATTTTTCTTAAACACCCACACTAATGTTGATTCTTAAAAAGATATTTCTCCAGTTCCAAGGCTTTCACCTTATCCTTTAAGAAGGCAGACAGGTTTTTGAGCAGCACTTTGAGAATCTCCACTCAGTAATTACATGCAGAAAACCTACTCCAAATGGTAATGTTTCTCTCTTGGGATCTTAAAAAGAATAGTTAAGTACTGGTTAAATTTTTCTTATGAATCTTGTTCTTTCTCCGACATAAACAGGTAATTAAAGTTCAAATAATATTAAATAGTAAAAATTATTCTTAATAAATCCAAGAATAAACGCAAATTTTTCTAAGCGTTTGGCAACACATCATTGATAATCCCTCTTTGAGGAGAGTTTCTGATGAAATTTTTAGATTACATCCTGAACTATTCTTTATCTTAAAATTTTTGTCTCTGAGTATAAACAATTTCCACTTGTAATGCAGGTTCAGGGGAACCATCCAAGATGATTACTGAAAACATCAAAATAGTATGTTCTTGCTGTTTTTATTAAACTAGGCCAAACAAAATAGTTTAAACTTCAGCAAATGGATTTATATACAGTCTTCATCTTTGTTGTGCTCCCTTTTTTTCTTACTTGAAACTGTTAACTTTGTATATACATAGAAAAATATACAGAGAAACATTATATGCCTATTTACCCAAGAGCAGGTATTAATTGTAATATTTTATAATATTTGTGTCACATATTTTTAAGAAATAAAATATGTCTCTACTCCCTATTTTCAATTCCTTACTTTTATCATCAAGCAATTATTATCTGAAAAGATGCGTACACATAGAGATTGTATTGTTTATATCACATTTGCCATTGCTTTGTTCCCTTAATATTTTAATTCTGACTTTGATATGATGTATAGATACCTAATGCACTGATATTTAAATATATACTTATAGTTTATTTTATATTTCCATATGTGATTTGTTAGGACTCATACCACAAAGACTTAAGTTGCCCAACAAAGAAGTAAACAGACAGGATGAAACCCAATTCCAGCTTCCATGAGACCACAGCATTTCCAAGTGCAATTTTCTTTATATTTTAGGGACATCTTTTAAAGATGGATTCTTGTATTGTAATGCAATCTAAGAATTTTTATAAAATTTTCTCTGTTGTAATTATTGATAATGGGTTTTACCTAATATGTTAGTGTTTCTTCCACTTAACACTTTTTTCTTAGATTCATGATTTTACCTCACATTTTTACTTGAATTGGTCAAGTTTCACTTTTTTCCTTTTTTTTTAATTGATTTGGTCATAATCCTATTTTATTGTTTAAATAGGATTATATTTTCTTATCTAAACTTAAATGAAAATGCCTCTAGTTTATTAATCTCATAGACTTTGCATGAAAACAATAGATTTTAGAATGATTTACTTTTGACTTTAAGTCAACAGCTATATTATTCCCTGATTTAAAATTATTTCTTCATTTAATTTACTATTGCTGATGAGAAATCTTTTATATAAAATATATCAGCTCTTACTTTATTTTTAATTTCTCTCTGTATTTGGTGTTTTGTGGTTTGTCTATAGTAGGTATAGGTAATAATTCCTTTATAGTTATCCAACTTGTACATCAATTTGACATTTTGGTAGAATCAAATGAAATAATTCAGTATTTGTGTCATATATATATATTGTGATAATCAGGTTTTGTGGGTTTTTTGCTGAATTCTATCAGAAATTGGAATCATCGTCTCTTTATTTTCTTTAAGCTCTCATTCTATAGGTTATTTTTATTTGTTTATGATTTCCTTTGCTTTAGAGAAGCATCTAAGTTGGATTAGGTCCCATTTGTTTGTTTCCATTTTTACTATTGCCTTAGGAGGCTGACCTAAGAAAACATTCATACAATTTATGTCAGAGAATGTTTTGCCTGTGATTTCTTGTAAGAGTTTCATGGTGTCATGTATTATGTTTAAGTCTTCAAACTATTTTGAATTCATTTTTGTGCATGCTATGAGGGCATGTTCTAACTTGACTGATTTACATGCAGCTGCCCAGTTCTGCTAGCACCACATGCTAAGGAGACTGTCTGTTTCCCATTGTATATTTTTTCCTTCTTGTTGGAGATTAAGTGACTATGGATGTGTGGATTTATATCTGGGCTCTGTTTTCTGTTCCATTGATCCATACGTCTGTTTTTGTGCCAAGACCATGCTGTTTTGATTGCTGTAATTTTGTAGGATTGTCAGAAGTCTGGCAAAGTTATGCCTCCTGCTATTTTTTTCCCTCAGGATTGCTTTGGCAATTCTGGGCCTTCCAAGGTTCCACATAAATTTTAGGATTATTTGTTCTAGTTGGGTGAAAAATGTGCTGTTAACGTGATAGAAATCATTGCTTTAATTAGTATGGCCATTTCAACAATATTAATCCTCCCTATCCAAGAGCATGGGATATCTTTCCATCTCTTTGAATCATCTTTAATTTTCATTTTTAATATTTTATTGTTCTTGACATAGAAATCTTTTACCTCCTCAGTGAAGTTTATTCCTAAGTATTGTTTTTTGATGTGATTTTAAGAGGGATTGTTTGTTTACATTCCCTTTCTTATATTACATTTTTAGTGTAAAGAAATGGAACTGATTTCTGCATGTTAATCTTGTATCCTGCTACCTTGCTAAATTTATAGTTTGTAGTAGTTTTTGTTTGGCGTCTTCAGGTTTTCTATATATTGTATCATATCATCTGGTTATAATGATAATTTTACCTCTTCCCTACCAAAATGAATACGTTTTATTTCTTTTCTTGTCTGATTGCTGTGGGTATGACTTCCAATACTATGTTGAAGAGACATGGTAAAAATGTGCATCCTTGTTTTGTTCCAGATTTTATTAAGAAGGCTTTCATTCATTTACCATTGAGTATTAATACTGGCTGTGGGTTTCTCATAAACAGTTTTGTTTATGTTAGGATTTGTTCCCTCTATACCAACTTTTGTAAGGTTTTTTTTTTTTTTTTAAATTCAGGAGTGGATGCTAAATTTTATCACTCTTCTTTAAACATCTATTGAGATGATCATGTGGTTTTGTCCTTTGTTTTGTTGATGTGGTTATCACATTGATTGATTTGCATATATCAAACCATCCTTGTGACTCTGGGATGAATACAACTTAGTCATAGTGTATGATCTTTTTAATATTATGTTGGATTCAGTTAATATTTTGTTGAGTACTTTTGTGTCTGTATTCATTGAAGAAACTGGCCTGGTATTTTCTTTTTTGGCAGTGTATTTTTCTGGTTTTGGTGTCAAGGTGCAAGGTGATGGTGGCTTCATAGAGTGCCTTTGGAACTCTTCCTACCTCTTAAGTCCTTTGGAAGAGTTTGAGAAGGATTGCTAAAATTTTTTTTGTATGTTTAATAGATTTACCTAATGAAGCCATTTGGTCCTGGACTTTTGTTTATAGGGAGGTTTTTGTTTGTTTGTTTTTTAACATATGCTATTTCATTTTTAATGATAAGTCTTTCTATTCAATTATATATTTTTTGATTCAGTCTTGATGGGCTGTTATGTATCTAGAAAGTTGTCCATTTCTTCTAAGTTGTCAAATTTGATGGTATGTAATCATTTATAGCATTCTCTTACAATTTTTTTTATATTTTTACTTTATCTGTTGTGTTTTTTGTCTTTTAATTTCCTATTTTGTTCATCTGGGTCGTCTCTCTTTTCCTCTTGGTGAGGATGGCCATAGGTTTGTCTTTTTTGCTTGCCCTTTCAAAGAATCAGCTCTTGGTTTTATTGATTTTTTTTCTATTTTTTAAAAACCTTTATGTTACGGATTTCCTCTTTGAGCTATAATATTTCCTCTCTTCTGTCAACTCTAGATTTTGTCTCTTTTTTCCTCATTATTTTATGTGGTAGGTTAGGTTGTTGATTTGATATTTTTCTTCTTTTTTGAAGAAGGCCTGTATTGCTACAAATTTTCCTCAAGAACTGCTTTTTGAAGCATCCCATAGATTTTGTATGGTTGTGTTTTCATTGTCACTTACAGCAAGATATTTTTAAATTTCTTCTTTGATTTCATTTTTGACCCATTGGTTTTTAGTCCATGTTGTTTAGAGTCCACAGGACTTTTGTTTTCCATTTCTTTTCCTGTAGAAAAGATGCTTGAAGTAATTTCTGTGCTCTTAAATTTGTTGAGGCTTGTTTTGTGCCCTAATGTGTACTCACCCTTAGAGAATGTTACATGTTTGCTTGAAAAAAATGTGTATTCTGCTTTTTGGATGTGATATCTTGAAGGTATCAGTTAAATTTAACTGTTCTGTTGGTTGACTATTCTGATGCCTTTTTGATTTTCTGTCTCAATGATCTGCCCATTGATGGGAACTTGATGTTAAAATCTCCCACTGTTATAGTATTTCTGTCAATTTATCCCTTTATGTCTGTTGGTATTTCTTTTATGTATTTGGATGCTCCTATATTGGGTGAATTAATGTTGACATGTGTAATATCCTCTCCTGGTATTGACCATTTTATCACTATATAGTATCCTTTTTAATCTTTCTTTATACACTGTGTTTTATAGTATATTTTCTCTGATATGAATATTGTGACTCCTGCATTCTTGTCATTTCCATTTTTATGAAATATTTTTCCCATTCTTTCACTTTCCCTCTCTCTCTCTTTTTGTTTTTAGTCTTTTTAGAGCCTCACTTACAGCATATGGAGGTTCCCAGGCTAGGGGTCTAGGGGCTGATTTGGAGCTGTAGCCTCTGGCCTATACCACAGCTGCAGCAACTTGAGGTCCAAGCTGCATCTGCAACCTACACCATGGTTCATGGCAATGCCAGATCCTTAACCCACTGGGTGAGGCAAGGAATCAAACCTACATCCTCATGGAGGCTAGTCAGATTTGCTTCTGCTGAGCCACAATGGGAACTCCCATCCTTTCACTTTCAATATATTTGTGTCCTTTGTCCTAAAGTGGGTCTCTTGTGGATAGCATATTGTAGGCTTCTTTTTTTTTTTAACCCAATCTGCCACTTCATGTCTTTTGATTGGAGCACTTAGCCATTGACATTTGAGGTAATTATTGATATATATGTATTTATTGTCATTTTAAAACTTGTTTTCTGATGATTTCATATTTCTTATTTGTCCGTTTTTCTTTTTGTTTTGCCCTTTGTAGTTTAATGACTTTCTTTTGCGTTGTGCTTACATTTTCTTCTTTTTGGTTTTTGTGAATCTATTGTACATTTTTGCTTGATATTTGCCCTGTTTTTCAATGTGTGAACCCCTTCCTACATCTACTTGCTTTAGACTGGTAGTCATATGGGCTCAAATACATTCTAGAAAAACAATTTACAATTTATTACTCTGATCTCCCATATTTTATGACATTGATGTCCTCTTTTGCATCTTAATGTTCATCCTCTTGCTTTTCATTGTGGTTATCACTGCATTCACAGAATTAAAAAAATTAATCTGTATACTGGCTTATTTAAGTGATTTACTTTCCAATCATGATTTTCTTTTTTCTATAGATTCTTCTTTTCTATTTAGAGAAGAGCTTTCAATATTTCCTTTAAGATAGGTTTAGTATTACTATATACTTTTAGTTTTCTGAGAAATTCTTTTATCTTTCTATCTACTCTAAATGAAAATCTTACTGTGTATTCGAGATGGCAAATTTTTCCCTTTCAGGACTTTGAATATATCTTGCCCCTCTCTTCTGACCTGTAATGTTTCTGCAGAGAAATCAGCTGATATTCTTATGGAAGTTTCTCCTGTAATTAACTCTATTTTTCTCTTGCTGCCTTTAAATTCCCCTCTTTATCTTTAAAATTTCCCTTTTTATTATAGTATATCTTGATGTAGATCTGTTTGGATTTATCCTCTTCAAGACCCTATGTGCTTCCTATATCTGGATATCTGTTTCTTTCTTTAGGTTTAGGAAGTTTTCAGCCATAATTATTTTAAACATATTTTCATTCCCCTTTTTTTCTCCTTCTATAATATCTATTATGCATAAATTGGCATACTTTATATTATCCTATAGGTCTGCTATTACTTTCTTTATTTTTATTTTTATTGTTGTTTTCCCATTGGGTTTCTATGTGCTGTCTAGTTAGGTGATTTACATTACTCTATCTTCCAGGATTACTCTTTCTATCACTTATTCATTCTTCTGCATTATTCATTCTGCTATTCTTAGCCTTTAGTTTAGTTTTCATCTCCTCAAATCAATTCTACAATTTTTCTTGTTTCCTCCTCATAAATTCTATTTCCTTTTTACAGTAATATGCATTTGTTACTGGACTTTCTTAATTCCTTCAGTATTTTCATTATCTCCTTTTTTGAACTCAGTGTCTGTTAGACTGAAGAGGTCTGTTTAATTCTCCATTTGGGGGAATTCTTTTGATCTTTAAATTTAGACTATTCCCTCTGCTTCTTAATTTTGCTTATATTTTTCTTGATCTATGAATTTAGGAGAAACAATTATCTACTGTGGTCTTGGAGGGCTATTTTTATGTGGAAATCTCCCTGTGTAGCCTACATGAATTTACTATTTTATTCGTGTGAGTGCTGTTTTTAGTATGGATACCAGACACCTCTTTCCTCAGTGTATGCTAGCTATTATCCCCTTAACAAGAGGTGTAACTGATGTTGTGGTGACCAGAACCTGCACTAGATGCTGACTGGGGCCTCCTCTTTGCTCTGTGGTTGTTACTGCCCTGTCAGGGGCAGGGTCTGCTCCCTAATTGTTGGAGTAGAAGTCACCAGATCTGCTTCTGAGCTGTGTTTTTGATTTGTGGTGCGAGGTAGCAAAGATTGGAGCACTCCTACTGAGAGAGGAGGCTCTCACTAGTCCTTCTCTGGAGCTGTTCAACAGTGAGTGTGCTCTTTTGTGTCTCTTTTCACTCAGCCCCACCTCAGTCATGGATATGCTAGCAGTTGGCCCTGATGTCCCTCAGGTGTTACTTTCACCATGCCACCTGCCCAGATTCATTGAACTCAGGTCCTAAGCCTTTAGTAGTTGTGTACCCGGACCCACTCTTAGAGCTACGTGGGAAGTTCAGCCCCTAGCCTGGTGGGACTCATGAATGTACGTGCCCACAGAGCCCACAGCTACTAAGGCCAGACCTTTCCCAGATGCAGGAGCACCTGCTGTCTGTTCACATATTCTGCAAGCACTGTGTACAAAGCCAGAATCAGTGATGTGAACTTGTAGTTTACACAGCCAAGGGGAAACACCCCAGCTCTGCTTCCCAAGTCACACAGCCTCTAGGACTCACCTGTGACCTTAGGCTCACCTCTACACTTGGACTACCCATCATTGCCTGCTCCTGAAACCCACCAAGGCAGCCAGAGTACCTGAGGCTACTCAGGTAGGAGGGTCCCCAGGATTGCAGCCGAGTCACAAAGGCCTGCCTAAGTGAGACCCTCTTCTAGATCCCACAGAGGCAGTGGCCAGCAAATAGGGGAAGAGGCTACAATGGCAGCTTCAGTCATTGCATGCCATTTAACAATGATGCCTCGCTTCTATTGTGGCCCTAGTTTCTTCCACTAACATTTCTGGTTGTGGTGCCCCACTCTCACTCCTTAGGCAATCTCTGTGTAGCCAACAGCAGTCCTCTCCCTGGGTATATTGTTTAAACACCATGTTACAGCACCTAGCTACAGCTTATACCAGTGGATGTGCATCTCAGGCTAGGGGGAATAAGGCCAGAGATGGTCTGGGCCATCTCTGTAGGTCTGTCTCTGTCCTACCTTTCACCAATTGGTTGTTGCACTCTCCTCTGAGTCCTAAAACTACATCTCTGTCCCAGCTGAACTCCCTGCTGAGGAGGGGACTTTCCAGTTGGGGAAACTTCCTTCTCAGGGGCAGAGGCCCTATCCCACTGTCTCTTTTTTTTTTTTTTTTTCTCCTTGTCTTTCATCCTCCATTGTTACATGGAGATCTTCTTGTCCTCCCTGTGTTTGAGGTCTTCTACTAGTGTTCTGCTTCATATTTCCTGGTTTAGGATTTGCTGAGTCTTCTGGGTACTATCAGTACACGGAGAAGAAACTTAGGAAGAGGGCAAAACAGCATAACAGTTTGGGAAAGGGAAAATAGTGCTTACCAGAGTTATCCAAAGAATGAAATGTACATATGCTGTGGGCATGGGTAAAATGACAAAAGAAACTGAAGGAAGGGTTGACTGTCTACCACTCCATCCCCACTAAAGATGATTTGGTAAAGCAAAGACAGCATTGTTGGAATGTATAGAGTCAGCCTGGCATTGGTGAAAGGAAAGAGTCATATTTCTCCTGTATTATCTATTATTTAGACTGTGGTAAGAGTTTTCTGGAGCCCCAGTGACTAGAAAATGGGCTCTGAAATAGAGCAGAGAAATAGAATAAACGCAGAAGGTCAGTTGTTCCTGTTGGGGTTCAGCGGGTTAATAAATCAACATCAAGTCCATGAGGATTCAAATTTGTTCGCTGGCCCTGCTCAGTGGTTTAAGGATTGGGTGTTACCAAAATCTGCGGCACAGGTCACAGATGTGGCTTGGATCCAGTGTTGCTGTTGCTTTGGTGTAGACCACAGTTGTAGCTTGAATTTGCCCAGGAACTTCCACATGCCACAGGTCAGGAATTCACCAGTGGCTCATCAGGTTAAGGATCTGGTATTGTCACTGCTGTGGGGCAGGTTTGATCCCTGGCTTAGTAACTTCTGTATGCTGTGTGTGCAGCCAAAAGAAAAATAAGGAGAAAAAGTAGGACAGACTCCCTTGTGTCTCCAGCAACTGGAGTCAGCAAAAACAGTAATACTGCTTCCCACACCTGCTCATGGTCGTTTATGCATTTAAGTAAATCTCTCCATATCTGCAACCTCTATGTCAATAAGAAAGAAGGTAGAAATAAAAGGAATAATGTAAATTTTGCAAGTTACTGGTATATCTTGAGCTGAATTACAGGAGCCTTTCAGAGAGGGCTAAAACTTGAATCAGGAAATAAGTTTAAAAAACATTGAAGATGCCCAGGAGAAAACAAAGATTAACTTGGAAATTATTAATTGGAAACTTGAAGTTGTCTATCTTCCTTCTTCACTTTTGGTGAATGAAATGAAAGGGTGGGTGAGGGCTGGGTGCTTGAAAAGTAAAATTGGTATTCATATTTTCAAAAAATGTATATCTATGAATTCAACTAAGTCAAAAATTAATAATCTCAATTAAATGAGTTTTACACAAGAAATGGATTCAACATATACTCAATTAAATATATTCACTGCCTTGTACCATTCTGCCTTCTAGGTGCCATATTTCACTAAGTTGTCACTTAACAACTTGCAAGGAAGAAATCTTTTTAACTTTAGTTCTGGCTTTAGTTCTGGCTGCTGTAACAAAGTACCATAGATTGAGTGGCTTATAAACAACAGAAATCCATTTCTCTGAAGTTCTAGGGGCTGGAAATCTGAGATCAGGGTGCTAGCATAATCAGGTTCTGATGAAAACTTGTTTTCCAGTTTGCACATTGTTCTCTTATCATTTCCTCATATGGCAGAGAGCAGAGAACTCCCTGGATTCTCTCTGATCAGGACACTAATCCCATTCCTAAGGGCTCCACCCTCATGACCTAATCATGACTCAAGGTCTCACCTCCTAATACCATCTCATTGGGGATTATGATTTTGATATCTGAATTTGGGGGACACAAAAACATTTCTCTCATAATAATCACTCCCATCCAGTTATCAATGCATCTACAGTTTTCCTCCTCAACAACTCAAGTCCACTTATTTCTTTTCACTCATCCTCCTTGTCCTCACCTTGACTAAGTCCTGTCATTTTTTTGCCTGTGGTCTCAGGGCTTCATAATTGGCTCCCTGCCATGATGGTGATAGTAATTTTTGAAGCATACTGGGATCATCCAATACTCCCACAACAGTGGTCGTTATCTCTTCATTGCCTTCAATATGAATTTCAAACTCATATGTAACTTCAAAGATGAACTTGCGTATGAACTTCAAAAATAATTTATAAAATCCTTCATGGTCCATTTATCAGCTTACTTCTTTCTTTGAGTCATTTCCATCGCACTCTTGCTTCTAGCTCTATGGCATTAAAGACCATGTCCTAAGGAATGCTTGGCTTTTACAAAGTACATTCAGAGGCTATTGGATGTGTGCATGCACAAGTGTGCCTCTATGTCTTGGTGTGTTGTGAGTTTATGTTGTAGGATGCAGGAGCAATCAAGGCAGAACCTCACTCCAGAACTACGTGGAAACCTTATGTTCAGTCAGAGTAGTTGTGTATGTGGGGAATGGGGAGCAGCTATATAGTAAGTTTCCATATACCTGTTCCCTTAAGGAAAGTATCCCACAGCTTAAAGACTAATCAAACAAAACAAAAAAATATTTTTAAGACCAGTACTCTGCCATATTGATCCATGAATAGTTTCTTGGACATACCATGCATTTTTTTTGGTAGGTTCTTTTAATTTCTGATAACCTCATTCTGGAAAATTTATATACTTCCCTTGACTCTCTCATCATCTAGTCACCTAACTAATTCCCAGTCATGTTTCCGCTATCTGTTCTGCAGCCATACATTTCAAGAGAACGTTACTGAGTTTTCAAGTTATAGATAACATCTTTGTTTTTGCTGTTTTTAAAATAGCACAATTTGTGGTTGAGTATAATTGTTTATTTAGCTGTGTTCTTCACCAAATAGTAAGCTCATGAAACCACGCACTATGCTGGTTTCATCAAAGCATTCAAAGGTCCTGTAGGGAGCTCCCAACATTTGTTAATCTTAAGATAAAATTCTGAAAAGCTTTGTTAGTCAAAGTGAATTTCTAATAGGAAGAGAAGATTCTTTGACTCCATCAACTTGTCCCAAACGCAAACTCAATATGACACTGCTTTTGAAAAAATAAGTAGGTAAAAATTCTATTTCCTCCAAAAACAGACCTCTTCTTTCCCAGGAAAAATTTTCCTCTATGTTTCACTGTCCACATCTATAGATTTTTCTCTGTTTCTTTCTTTCTTCTCTTTTTTTTTTTTTTTTTGTCTTTTTGCCTTTAGCTAGAGCCGCACCCGCGCCACATGGAGGTTCTTAGGCTAGGGGTCTAACAGGAGCTGTAGCTGCCGGCATTCGCCACAGCCACAGCAACGCAGGATCTGAGCCGCGTCTGCAACCTACACCACAGCTCACGGCAATGCTGGATCCTTAACCCACTGAGCAAGGACAGGGATCGAACCCACAACCTCATGGTTCTTAGTCGGATTCTTTAACCACTGAGCCACGACGGGAACTCCGATTTTTCTCTGTTTCTGTATTTGGGTCTTTAGAGTTTCTGGCTTCTACTTGTAAATAATCTTTGCTGAAGAAAATCTGTAATGAATAAATCATGACATTCATTTGCATGATGGAAAATACCTCAAAGCCCTATAAATAAAGAATGTTTATTTGTTTACTTAATTTATCTTATTCATATATCTCTGGTGAAAAATAGACTTTTCAATTTTTTTAATAAAGTATCAGATGTTTCATCTTAATTTAAAACCTTTTTAAATGTTTTTCTTAAAGATTTGTGACAGATATGTAAGCAAGACCAATGAGTAGACTAGGATAATGTGATTTCAGTGACAACAGAATAAAAATAACCAGCATCACTGCAGAAGGTTTTGTTTTTGAGCAGAACTCCTTTTATACTGAGACATGAAATTATAAGCAATTAAAATGCATGCACACTTGAATTGAAATGAACATTTATAAAGCAGCCAAAGTAAAATATTGTCAGGTGACCTTTTGTATATTCTTGGAAAAAATATAATGTGAAATCATTACAGAAAGCTATATATAGTGAAATGATATCGAATACTTTTTCAAGGAAATAGAAAATTCACATTTCCAGGTATCTTATTAGAATGACCCAATTCATTAAAATAAGCCATTTGCATTTAAAGAAAGATGGCATCAATCAACAGAGGTCTTGGGATTTTGTTTTCATGTCCTGTATTAGGGCTTTTCAATTTGCAGAGCCTGCTAAATCAAAACGTCTTCAATGCAACAATCACCAGGCATAACCTCACTCATACACCAGTTCACTTGTAGAAATAAATGACCTTGTACAGATTGTATTCCTTCTATGACTTCTGTTTCTCTTCACTGACAAGTGGAGGTGAAAATCTGTACCTCAGACATTGCTAATAATTTTGAAAGCAGTTATGAATGCAGTATACCAAGCAGAGAGCCTGACATACCATGCACTCAGTGGATATTGACATATCTCAAACTGATAAAGCAATTCAAGGCAGTGAATTCTCTGGTGGTGTTTTTATGTTGATACCCTTTCTGAGTTGTAGTGGTGATGGAGCAGTCTCAGGTGAGTGGGAAGAGGAGCACGGACTGTGCAAGTGGTTATTGATATATATAGAATATTCTCATTTCATAACTGGGAGAGTGACTGAGTCCTGCAAATGCGCAAGAAGACCCATAAACAGAAATTTCTAGTTGACAGGCTGCTGATAAAACAGGCTTTACTCTAATGTGATGAAGCAAGTTAAACAAACATATGATTGTAGCTGCAGTGTGAAAAAAGAATGCAAAGAGTATTTTTGTGAAGGACAAAGTGATATCTTTGATTGCAATAGCTTTACTTGATCTACATATATATATCATATATATTGTATGTATATATGTATGTATATATATATATCCCATGTGTACATATTTAATATGTGAATATGTGTGTATATATATGTATGTATGTGTGTGTACATACATATCTCTATGTAAAATTGTTAATATAGTAGAAGGTCTAGATTGGAGAGTTAAATGAGGACATTGATTCAGTGATTATGCAGCATAACAAACAGTGAGACTTTAAGAATGATTATCCTTACAGAAAAGCATTAGAAGTAGGTAGGAGAAACATCTTGAGATCTAAAACTTGAAAATTTAAAGTTACACATAAAATAGACACACACACAAATGTTTAAAATAAATACAAGTAAGACAAATGTCATGACAGAAAGGAGTAGGGGAAATCCTTGGATGTCATATTGTCATTATTCTTGATTTTTCTGTGTCATATTATACAGCTGTTTAAATCATCCTTTTTAAAATTCCTCCCTATCTTTAAGCTTCCTAGGACTCAAAAATAAGGTGCTCCTTTTCATTTGCAAAATTTCAACTTTCTCTTCTAAATCATCTTATTTTTTCCTTTACACATTTAATATCTCTTCTAGACTGTCATTTTGATTTCTGATAAACGTGAACATCTCTCCACTTGGTACCTTTGGATTAAGTCTCAGCTTTCATTCTTCTTCCTCTGAAGGTACTTGGGTTTTCCTCTTCTCAACTTTTTAAACTTGTTTTTTCTCTCTTCCTTCCTCTGTCAGTTTCTAATTCTGTATGTCATCTACATATTCAAAGCCACTTCCAAATCTCCCATTCATCAGTCTCATTTATAGTTTATTTCCCTTGAAACAGCTTCTCAGACCAAGTAGATGGAGGCAAGTTCTTGTTTCTGAAGGCACTCAATACTATATTTTCTTTAGTTTTCAAGCACATAGGGACTTTGTGGCACTGTAGAGAAAAAACTGAGATAAGATCGACCTAAATTCCAATATTCATATGGCTCTACCAATTATTTATTGTGGGGAAGTTATTTAAAGTCTCTGGAACCTCAGTTTTTTCACTGGTAAATTCATGATAACAAAAGTCTCATTTTCATAGGCTATTTTAGTATTCCACAATACATACAATCAACACACACAAACATGGGTGGAGCACTCACACATATATGAGTGTAATTATTGCGTCACCAGAGGTATGTCAAGACCTCAATCCAGTTCCTAGCATAACAAACAGTACATAGTTCCTATCATTATTTTAATAATGATTATCAATATAGGAAGTAATACCTGTAAAAGTGCCTATCAGAGTTCCCATGTGTTACACTAAACCTTCTTCTCATGTTGGCAGTCAATACTATGCCCTTTTAAAAAATAAGAATTTCTTCTCTGACTTCCTGTCACCTGACTTCAGCCTTTTCATTGCTTATTAGCAATCATGTCAGAAGGTGAGGTGATAAAGTGAGAGAAGGCAAGCCCAGAGTTAGCCAGTGTTGGTAATTACTAACAGCTTCTGAAAATGTTTAATGAGGAATGGTATCCACTCTAATAAGGAAAGGATGTTAGGTCTAGAAAAAGTGAGGGGATTTGTTTCCCCTATGAAACTTCTTTTCGCAGAAGGTAAAATTGAGAATCAGCTGAGAATATTTGCTATTTTTTTCTAGCATAACCATGATACTGAATTCCAATTTCTAGCAAGGCATTGGGAAGTTTTCCTTTTATATTAAATTCTTCATCTCATTTCAGATGTAATATAAGTTGAGCATTTTAGCCTCAAAAAAAAAAAACAGCTTAAGGCAAGGCTTATCTTAAATGTCTGTAGCAATTAAACGTCACAAACTAGTAAACAAGTCAATCCCATGTTTGGAGTCTACATTTCAAGAAAAGTGAACAGCAAGATGGCTTTTTAGGAAAAGAGGACTGTAGTTTTCTTTGCTTTTCTCATTCAGTCTCTTAAGAGAATGCAGAAATTAGGTTTTCTTCTGCCTTATAACTTTTAAGATGGCAGAAAGCCTACCAACCTGTCTTTATTCTGTTGCATTAAGTCTCCCAAATACTCCCTTGCCCCTGATGATATTAAGTACGCAGGACTTTTTGAGTCCTTTAACGTGGTTCTCAGTGTCCACCAAGCTTCTGGGAAGCTTTAAAATACTGTTTGCAGTTTCTGTTAAAGGAGCCACTGGTGACAGACAAATGATGAATATTATAATTTAGATGGTACAGAAGTGACATCCAGAGACCTAATGACTTACATGATATTACCAGACCTTTTCTTCATTACTCAGGCAATGGATATTAATTTTCAACCGAGGGGAAAACTGTTGTGATTTATTTTATTCTCATGAGTTAAAATCCAGGATGGGTGGGGATGCCTGATTGCTATATTTCATCATATTGAAGCTATAAAGGTAAAGAGAAACTAGGACAAACAAAAATGCTGAGTATATAAAAGCAAGGATAGACTGGAGAGTCAAGGGACCCTCATCACTGCAAAGCGACACTGAGATTATAAAGGACGATTCTGCCTTCCGGCTTTGCCTGAAGTTACTGGATTTGAACTAGGTTAAAAGGTTAAAGTACAAGTGAAATAAATAGTATGCCCTGGGTTTTGTGAATGCATTTGCTTTTTTCTCTGCGTGCAAGGAGCTGTTATAATGTGCTTCCCACAATATCTGAAATACATTCTTTACTGCATCATTTCTACCCTCTGGATAGTGGTAATTTTTTTTATGATCTCAGAGTAAAGTCTCTAGGATAGGTAATTCCAAAAACATACAGGAAAAAAATGAAAGAAAAATCTGTAAACAACCAATCAGAGATAGCCACTGCTAAAATTTTGCATACGTTGCCATATTTGTCTTTTTTTACGTGTATATTCAGGGTTATATTTCTATAGTGTGCATCTTTTACATTTTAGGACATTATTTCTATTTGAATATGCATCCTTCTACAATATTTCTAAACATGTATTTTTTTTCAATGTGTGTCTAGATTGTAATTTAATCAATTCTTGCTTTTGCATATATATTTGGTTTCTGACTTGCAGGCATTACAAAGAATGATTTGACTCACTTTACATACACAAGCAATTTGAGGTACATTTGTTGGATTGTTACATAAACCTCCATGTACCTAAATGTTGTGGGGCACCAAAAGTAGAATTCATGAATGAGATGGCTGTGGGTGGTTTAAAGACTTCAATACACATTTTCAAATTTTCACCCAGCAAATTTGTGCAGTTACCCCTTCCACCTGTAATGTGTGACTGACCACATCAACGTGCTAAAAATGCACTGCAGAAAAAAAAATAGTGAAGGAAAATAGTGACTAACAAATGTAAGACAAGAACTGATTTTTAAGAGATTGTGAAAATGAAAAAATTTCCTAAAGTTTTGGGAATATAAAATTCAGGCTAAACCTAAGGAGGAGCAGACATTTATTAAAGCGTATTTTTGTTTGTTTTTCCCATAATGGAAAGGAATTAGGGGACAATACAAGGCTGTTTCCCTGATCAGGAATAGTCCCAATACTCTGAAAGACAAACCCATCAGTCTCATTTGCACTTTCCATGACAAAAGCAGTTACTCAGTTTGAGAAATTCTAAAGAGTTCAAGCACAATATAGTATATACTTGTTAGTGGCACATTTCAGCAAGAGCCCAGCAAAATCTTGAGGGGAATTATACTAAAAATGATATTTTTAGGAGTTCCTGTTGTAGCGCATTGGAAACTAATCCGACTAGGAACCATAAGCTTGTGGGTTCGATCCCTGACCTTGCTTAGTGGGTTAAGGATCTGGCCTTGTGGGGAGCTGTGGTGTAGATAGCAAACAACGCTTGGATCCCTCGTTGCTGTGGCTCTGACTTAGGCCGGCAACTACAGCTCTGATTCGAACCCTAGCCTGGGAACCTCCATATGCTGTAGGTGTGGCCCTAAAAAAAAGCAAAAAAAAATTTTAAAAATGATTGAAATTTTTAATGCACTGGAAAAATGAAAAGAGCACATAATTCTATCAAAGATGTTTCCTACAAGTTCTGCTTACTAAAGGGAACTGGTGTAAGAAAGAGAATTATACACTGTTTCTAAATCACATACTTTTTTTTATGTGCAAACATTGATGGGGACACGCAAGGCTGCCATATATAAACTTTAAAGTACGCTATAATTACTGTTCAAATTATTCATAAATATATATTATTTTCATATAGGAACAATTTATCCTTTGGAAGGGACAGAAAAGCTGATTTTGCCAATAGTTTTTAATGTAAAGATTGGCCAATTATTACAACTGTTTGTATTTTCCTTTAGGTGCTAAATCATAATGGAATTTGACAATATGCATTTGTAAATTCAATTCAGTGAACAATTCTTTATTAAGTGCCTCTAAGTTGACAGGGACAGCTTAGTTGGTAATTAAATTGTAGAGTGGTGAATGTTGTAGGATAGAATTTTATGTAGTATAGCAGAGAAGGACTTTAAGAATGATAATTTGACAATATGGCATTGTTTTACAATGGTAATTTACTGAAAGGACAAAATTTGTTCCAATTGTCAGTCTAATCTGTATTCCACTTGAGAGCCCCCATTAGGTACTACCTATTGAGATTTTCTTTATGTGCTCATTTAGAAAGGGATAATGGCTGCCACATCAGTAGAATCAACAGAGATGGCATTCTGGACCTCTTATAAAAAGATTAACTTCTCTCTGTTAAGGAGACTTCTTTTATGTCCTCTACTCTGGAAATGATTATCTCAGTACTTATTAAAATGTAATAAGATTTAGATTTTTAAATATATATATACATATATACATATATATATATATACATATATATACACACACACACACACATACACATACATATATAAAATAACGTATACATTAAATAGCTATTATATGCCAGGTATTTTGCTCAGGGCTACACATGTGTAATTGCAGCTATCATTTATATCACACTAACTATGAGACAGGCATTCAGCCAAGAACTTTACATATCATGTCTCATTTAGTTCTCTCAAAAACCCTGTAAGGTAAACACAATTATTACCCTTTTTATGGAAGAAACTGTGGTACAGGGAGAGCCAGTGTTGGCAAACATAACAGCGTTGTGTGCCCAGGGTTCATTCTCAGACAAACTGACCTGAACCATACCTACAACCCCTACAAATAGATCTTTTTTAATAAAGCTTTTTTTTTTCCCACTGCTCTGATTGTAAAAACCTCTCAGTTAAATGGGGAGGGGGGGCAATTCACATAATTATGAAGAGATTTCTGATAGCACATTGAGCTCCAATTCCAGCCTTGCTATCACTTTAGTGTTCCTACCTTAATTTCCCTTTGCCAATTTTTTAAATTGAAAAAAACCTTTACTTATATTGTTAGAATTCTTAGGAGACTTCAAGTTGTTCACTGTTTAATTCATTTTGGGAGAAGGTAGAATAAACAAAGATTTTAGAAAATCATCCTCTTGATTCTTCCAACAGCTTTACAGCCTTGCTAGGTAGGTGTTTTAAAGCTGTGAACCCTGAGGTTGAAAGACACAAAATGATTTGATCAAGATCACACAGCTTTAAACTGCATAACTAGGCTACAATTCCTAAATCCCATTGCCTTTCATTCAAAAGATATTTATTGATCACAAATGTTAATTCATTTTCCAGGATTCTATGCTGCCTCTTGTTAACCAAAGCAAATTTGTAATATTAATGCCACTCAGATCTTTGTATTAAAGGTGCATTAATGAAAACCTAGCAGGTGGTTTGATGACAATCTCTGATGTTAGTTGTGGCAGTAACACTTGACTCTTTGTCATAGGCATGTTCCACAAACCTGTGTGCAGTGCGCTGACCTCAAGGAAGTACCAGTGAATGTCATGTCTGACAGAATGCAGTGTAGAGATCCACTGTCCAATACGGTAGACATGAGCCATGTATATGATTACTGAGGACTTGAAACATGGCTAGTACTTATTGAGATGTGCTGTATTTGTAAATTCCAAATTCCATGCCAGATTTTGAAGTGTAAGAAAAAGAATGTAAACATATCATTAATGATTTTTATGTTGATTAAAAGTTGAAATGACAATATTTTGGTTAAATAAAACACAGTATTGAAATTTACTTTATAAACTTAATTTAAAATTAAAAATAAATTCACTTGTTTAGTTTTACCTTTTTAAATGTACTTAGCAGAGTTCTCAAATAACATATATGGTTCATATTTTGGGCAGTACTGATCTAGAGCATATATAATAACTTACTTTAAATTTCTATTTCTCTCCTACAGTTAACTATTAAACTAAAGGAATTGTAGAATATAATAAGTATAGTCTGAAAACTGTTTTGTACAACTCTGATGGACTTATGTAAAGATTCTTTTAAATTTACTTTTTTTATTACTTAATAGTTGGAACTTTTCATATAGTTTGGATATTAATCTATTACATATTATACCATTAACTAACATTTCTGCCAGAGTTTATACATCAAAAGTCTCAAAAATTATAGTTCTGTCAAAGAAGATTTTCATTTTTTCTGTGATCAAATTTGTCTTTCTTTGCTCTATTATTCTTTGGCTATATGTGGTTAAGAAATAGTGTCCTCACATGAAATTTCTTCATCTATGTTTCTTTTTAATATTGTTTGTTTGACATTTAGCTTTTAACCATCTAAAATTTAATTTTGTGTATTGTAAAGCAAGCCTCTCACCTATTTTTAAAATTCTTACTTCTTAGAATAAGTTGAAAAGTCTATGTTTCCTATTTTTATTTTTGATGCAAGCAATCATTATCATATAGTAAATTCCCATAAGGTCATGGGTTTATTTCTGGACTATTAGGTATTTTGAATTAGCTATTGCAATGGACTGTATGTTTGTGTCTTCCCCCAGGTGCCCCATCTATATGTTGAAATTCTAATCCTGCCGTGATTGTATTTGAAAAAAGGGCCTGTGAGAAGTAATTAGGTCATGAGGCTGGAGCCTTTGTGAATGGAATTAATGCCTTTATAAGAGGCTATAGAGTTACTAGCCTTCTGTCTGCCATGTAAGTATCTAAGTAGAGGTTGGCAGTGGGCAGAAGGGAAGAGGGTCCTCTCCAGAACCTAACTTTGTTGGCATCCTGATTGTAGAATTCCAGTTTCTAGAGTTGTGAGAAATATACTGGTTGCTAACACTACCCCAATCTATGGTAATTTGTTATAGAACTACTAATTGACTAAGAGAATTATTTTGTTTATTCCTAGGCCAACTTTTATTCTTTTAATTTCTCTTGACTTTTATTTTTTTATCCCTGGTGTGACAAATCTTTCCTCATTGTTCTTTTTAAATTTATGTCCCCCTTCCCCCATTTTCTTCCTTCCAGAAGAACTTTGAAATCGAGTTCAAGATGCACAAACTACAGTTCGTATTTTGATTGCCTTTCTTTTATTAAAAGAACTATAATTTTAAAAATAGTGAATATTCCTATGTAGACTGCAGGATTTCCATCTCGAAATCATTATTTTTAATGTAGATTTCTTTTACCTTCTTTTTTGTTTTTCCTTTTTTATGGCTGTATCGGTGGCATGTGGAAAGTCCCAGTCTAGGGGTAGAACTGGAGCTGCAGCTGCTGCCTATACCACAACCACAGCAATATCAGATCCAAGCTGCATCTGCAACCTACACCATAGTCCAACACCAAGTTCTTTAACCCAGGCCCAGGATCAAACCCACATCCTCATGGATGCTAGTCAGGTTCATTACCACTGAACCACAATAGAAATTATTGGATTTCTTTTTTTTTAATGCCCCTATTGATTTTATGTTAATTCCCATATTAAAGTTTAAATTGCCATTGTAATTTTCCATCATTTTTAATTGATCATTACTGTTATTTAGGAAGAAGTTGATTCTTCTATGTTGATCTTTTATTTACTATAGGGTGTATTTACTGTTGTTTTTTCTTCCTTTTGGTATGAACTAGAACATTTAGCATAATGCTATCAAGTTGTATATTTGTGGTCATCTTTGAGTTGTAATTGACATTTGAATGTTTTTACAACTAAGGATGATTATTTAAAATTTTCACTTACTGTGCCTTATTATATTAATGAAGTTTCATTCTTTTTCTATACTCTTAGATTCTGATAGTATGCAGCAGTAAAGAAGAAAAAAATAGCTTATTTTACTGGATAAAAAGAAGAAAGACTATAGTTTTAAAATTCTGTTTTAATAAATTATTAATACATAAACAATAATTAATTATTAATGCATAAATAATAATTTATTTTTAGGAGAATATACCTAACTCCTTTACATCTTCAATCATCAAATTCAAACTCTTCCTTCAAAATGTTTCACAAATAAGTCTTTTTAACACTCCCAGCGTGGGAATAATTCCATTCTACTGTTCTTCTGTAGAATTTTGTGTAATTCTTATATATTTACTACAATAGTCGCAAGTCCATTGAGTCATTTGTTCAAATAGTTATATATTAAGTAACTATATATAAATGTATATATATTATATATAAATAAATGTATATATATAATATATATGTATATATATAATATATATATGTGGTTAAAGCTGGATATTTAACTTTTTATATTAAATGATTTAGCACCACTTATTGCCTGACAGAGTTAAAGAATGGAATAAGTCATGCTAGGTAAAGCCAAATGGAGTTCCTTGGAAGACTCAGTGTTCTTGAACATTCTAAAGCTATTTTGATTTCTTGCAGTCTCTTCTATTGCTATTATTCTTTATGTCTATACCTATTTCGTTAAAGCTAAAAAAAATTGAACAAATGTATCTCCCAGCTCTACAATTAATGTGAATAGACTGATCTTGAAGTTTACCTCTCCACTACACAGTGTAGAGAATTTACGTTTTTGTAAGTCCCTTTCCAAAAGGGCATGCACTTCCATGTGCTATGCATCTTTGTATCTTAAGCAGCCAACATAGTCACATACTAAGAGTTAATAAAGAATTTTTGAATTCTTGCTCTGGGCTTTAAAATTTTGGCTTCTTCATACACTGTCAAGAGTTTTTAATCACAGTTTAGTAGCAGACAATTTAATATTCCCAGATTATAAATATTAACTTCTTTAAGACATGATATCAGAATTTTATCCATATATGTGATGGTGGTTTTGGGAACTTCTAAAGTAAAACTCTAGAAAAACCAAAGGGTAGATAATACTAGATAAATGCTTTTATAAGGACAGGTATAAAACACATCAAAATTTAAGAAACAGTACAGTTTCTTAAAATAAAATCCAGAACATTGTGGACTCATTAAGCATGAAAATGGTTTAATTATGCATCATTCTTTACGTCCTTTAGTTCATTAGATGGAGAAAATTTTAATAGACTATTTCTAAATAAAATCTTGTTTATATTTAAGACACAAAATTTTCACTTTCCTTCCCACATTCTTTGTTATCTGCATCATTAAAAAAGGCAAAAAAAAAACTGTTTAAAGAGAGTCTGTGACTCTTAGAGAGCTATAAAAAGTTCATAATGTAGAAATTTATAGCTGTAATGGATTTTAGAAAACATCCAGAGTATCTTTTCATATTGTTGCATTTATTAGTAGTAACTTTCTATCACAGTGTAATGAACATTATATTACTAATTCATTTTCCTTATTTTAGGTGGTATCTTAATATTTAATCTCTCTATTATGAATATTTTAAATAAAAAAATAGGTAAATGTATGTTTCAGTTATCCTTAGTGAGTCATTTTATATCATTGTCATATAGATTTGACATTTATTTGTCTCAGTCCATCATTCAAACCTCATCATTTTCTTAAATGGCTAATTTGAAAAACAATCAATATATCTTTTTTCTGCTTCTCATAACAAGACCCTCTAATATTTTTCTATATTGTTGTTCAATTGATTCATCAGTCCCTGGCTTAAAATAGTCCATGCCTCTAAATCGTCTTAAACATAAAAAGCCCTTCCTGACTTGTCTCTACTTCATTTCTGATTTCATCTCTTGCCACCTTAACACACATTCAGTAGGTCGGTTGTTGGGAACTAAATTGTAATTCATCAACTATCCTCTGCTCTCTCACTGCCCAGATTTTTCATGTGCTTTTTTCTCTGTCTGCTATGCGTTTAACATCTCCATTCTGCTCAACTGCATAATTCCTACTTGGCCTTCAGAATTTTTCTCAGGTATTTTATTTTGAGGGATGCTTTTAAAAATGTACCTCAAACTCAAGACCACATTAACTGCTTTTTTCTGTGTGCTTTCACAAGTTCTTGCACGCACTTTACCTAAGTCCTCACTATGATGTATTATAATTTACTATTAGCTTCTATTGCTTTCCCATCAGGTAGACATCAGGAATCCTTCAGCTGATTAACTCCAACTCGTCTGCATTATAATAACAGCAATACCACACACCAACATACTAAAATTTTGTATTACTGTGTGTGTGTGTATGTGTGTATGTATGTGCACGTGTGTGCTTATTTCTTGAAGATTATAAGCTTCCTAAAGAACTTCCCTTATGTCTGTTTCTCCTGTCTTCTTGGTAATATGGAGCTCGGTGTTGAACTGTACCAACTGTAAGGGCAAGGTTTTACAATTCAGTGTCGAGCCTTAGGGTGAGCAGAGAGAAGTACGTTCAAATCACAGATCTGTCAGTAACTAACTGTTTCCACTTGCAGATCTCATTTAAACTCTATGAGTTTTAGTTTTCTCATCCATCAATAGGTATAATGTCATTTACTTCATAGAGCTTTTGTCAATTTAACTGAATTAATGTTTATAAAACGTTGAGTACCCTGTAGGTCACATTTATCTAACCTGGATTATGTGAACTTCGAGCTGTTGAGTTAGATATATTAATATTCTTACTTTATGCATAAAATTTGAAGTGCTGCAAATCTTATTTATGGCTAGTATATTTTGGTTGTTGTTCTTTTTATGTGCTAACATAACTTTAACTGGCAAATGGTAATATCAACAGTTCTTTGTTAGTAACCTTACTATTGATTATGGAAAACACTAGTTCCTCAATATGTGTTTATAAATATTACTCAATTTCATCCAGATGTTCATAATCAATGCTATATCAAAGCGCTGAAAAAAGCATTTAAAAAAGTAACTTTGTAATTAACAGGAATTTAATGAGGATTTACATAAAAGAAATGAGAAAAAGGCCAAGCCATCACAAAGTAAAAAATTTTAAGTTAGGGGAGTTCCCATCATGTCTCAGCAGAAACCAATTCGACTAGGAACTATAGGGTTGCGGGTTTGATCCCTGGCCTCACTCAGTGGGTTAAGCATCTGGTGTTGCCGTGAGCAGTGGTGTAGGTTGCAGATGTGGAACGGATCCCGTGTTACTGTGGCATAGGCTGGCAGCTATAGCTCTGATTAGACCCCAAGCCTGGGAACCTCCACATGCTGCAGGTGCAGCCCTAAAAATGATAAAAGACCATAAAAAAAATTTAAGTTAGGACATAGTGTTCCTAAATGTTAGAGGTACTGCTAGAAAGTTTAATGAAAAGTCATAAGGCATATATGTTTAAGTGTGCAAATATCAACCTATGTTCAAGTACAAATCATGGGGATATTGAAAAAAAAAGTTTGTAATATGATTGCAAAATTGACGCTGACATAATAATCCTCTAAGCAACCTTAATTTTTGCACTGGGGCACAAAGCTCTTGATAGTTGAAAACAAAAGGAAAAGGAAAAAATTTGATCATCAGTTTTTATTAAGTAGTAAATGCATGCTTGAAAGCAAAAATAAAAAAATACTTCTTGCAAATTTATATACTACAAGAAGTTATTTCTCCTTTTATATATATTACTATGAGGGAATAGATCTTGAATTAAGTGAATTTTGATTTTATGAAACAACATAACTTTTTCATGCCTTAGCAATTTCCAGAACACCCTAGACATGTAGTATACTATCTCTAATCTAATTATTCTTAAATTCCAGGGAAAAAAATTTAGTAGGGAATAATTGACCTTGTTTAAAAGCAGAACGTCACTTCCCTATGAGCAGCTTTTAAACTTCATAAAATGGTGTGGATAGTGTAATTTTTCAGGAAATGTTCTGGGTGTCTCTATGATATTCAGGCTCTTCCCTGTAACTTGTTGCTCCAAGCCAGCCATAACCCTGAAGTCAGAGCAGGCTGCCAAGTGATGAGATTTCCCAGTCCCAGTAATCAGTCCTCTCTTCTGCCACATCCATCATTTCTCTCTTGGCCAGACACCACACTGTCTCTTGGTCTAGTTCTTTTCTGGAAGGGATAATTGCTTGGGGTTGCAAGGGGAAAACACGAAACCTCTAACCATTGCTTAAAAATTAGGTGCCAACATCTAGTTGTCATCTTGTGAAATCATTTTTGAAGCAATAATCTATTATTTTTATTAGACATTAAAAGTTAGCCCATTCTAATAACTGTTTAAATTATTTTTCACCAGTTAAATGTTTGTCTTTTAATGAAAATCAAGGTTTAATAACAAAAGAAACATAGATTATGCTGTTCAGATCCCTTATTCTATATGACTCTTTATTCTATATGACAAGAGATATAAATTTCCATGCTTTTTATGGCTACATTCTGTACTGCCTGTTACTTAGATATCTGGATAAAAAGAGCATAGCTAAAATCTTGCAGAATGCATTATTCAAAGAAAGAGACACTCATATTATTTGACTCATTAATACAACCAAACCACAGAGAGCATGCCTAAAGACTCTTGATATCTAAGGGCTGACAGTTCTTGAGTAGTAAGTGTTCTCATTTGTAAAATATTCTTTTGGTCTTTGAAACTGTCAGAAACCACTGTAGCTCAGAGCATACCAGGAACATAAGAGAACAGGGTGAGTTATTACGTTAAATGCAGAGTGAGATGGAGTGCAGCACACTTTTCAGGTTCTATTAATAGATATGTGCATAAATTTCCAAGACAGTCAAATATCACTACTTATATTTCTTTTAAAAATATATTGCTAAATTTATCTTAGCACATTAGCATTATAAGCCTCAGAGTTTCTTCCTTAAAAATATGCTACCCATCTGCTTCTCCTATATTTCTAAAGAGTCATTGATTTTGAAAGTATAGATATATTTTTCCTATCAGGAGAGATTTAATTAAGTATATTAGAGTGAAAAACTGAAACAGTTATATGAATCCTTGAGTTAAAACAAATTTTTGCCCGAAATATTTGAGTATATGAACAATGGCAAAATCATTGTTTCATCCAACCTCACTTCTATTGGTTCGCTGAGTTCTAAATAAAACAGTAACTAGTAGCATGTAAGTATTAGACACAAAGGAAATTCTGTTTCAGTAATTACTGTTTGAGGACAAGATAACCTCACTACACAGAGTTGAGCCCACTCAAGGGGAATTCATTTGGCTGTTAACAGCTGTGATTGTTTTCATTTCTGACACCAGATGGCGCTCGTACATTTTTAATCAGCTTTGATCTATTTTTTTTCCCCCTTTTAAATTTTCCCTCACATCTCACTCTCCAGGAAGATTTTGCTTGAAAGATTAAAGTCCATATATGTTTTCTCTCATGTAAAATTTAGTTGAAGACTTTCAGGTATTGATTAAAACTCAGAGTCCATTTGCCCTTTTTTTTAAAAAAAATATGTATTTATTTACCTTCATTGGGCAATATTGTTGAAGAATGAGGAATGACTGATAAAGAGTTTATTTGCATTAATGACCTGAGGAAGCTGTCTAAAAGTCACTGTTTAGTCACTTAGAAATGCAATTCATTTAAAAATTGCTCTAAATTTTAGAGTGATTTTAGGCTGAATTTCATTCTTCTGTCTCTTTAGTATAAAAAGAAATACACTAGTAGCTAGGAATTACATTTATTCATCATCCATAAGAGTGCCCTGTCTATGTGCAAATGAGTTTTATGGGAAGCCCCACGGGTGCCTGAAATTATTCCTATTACAAACACTCTCTTGTTCTGCCTCATTCTCAATTTCAAGATCTGTGTCACATTATTCTGCTTAAACCATCAAACAGATATAGCATAAAATTAGGCTCCTTATTGTAGGAGCAGCAGCCATTGCTACTTTAATTTATTTTTTTTAACTATTCCTCTTTCTCTCTCTTGGAATTGATTAGGATTACTTTTTACTTGAAGAGAGGTGGCATGCTATAAAGAACCTTTTCCATACCCTGTTGTTTACTTTAACATAAACTTTTTAATGGACCTTCAGCCCTTCCAGTAGGTGCTTATATTGTCTGGGAACGCATTTATCAGTCAACTGTGAGACTTTACTAAGTTCTGACAGGAATTCCCTACCACCAATAATAGTAAGAGAGAAACACATACCCTGCAATGTATTTTGTAGAAAACGGACACAATTTTAAACTGAAGGACACTTTTACTTTTGCAATTTTTATTATTTATCTCTGCCTTTTAGTGGAAAGTGGTGGAACAATACAAAAAAATATTAAACTTACTAAGAAGAGGCAATAATCATATCCTTTACAATCAAGTAGAATGTGATAGTAAGGAGATAGATGTGTTTAAAAGAAAAAAGAAAAAAAGCCCTATTCCCTCTTGCTAAAATGCAAATTGTTTTTCTCATTATAATGAACCCCTTATCTAGCTCAAGAAATTTATTTGGAAGCTCACATTTTTCCCTGTTAATGGTTGAGGAGATTATTGACCAAAATGCATTGACTGACTTTGTTATGCTAATAGCAGTCCATAGAATGGGCTTAGCACCTAGTCTCCTGGAGAGTTTTGATCCTGTCTTTACAGGAGGAGTCCATACTAGTTTTTGGAAATAGTCCTACATAAGCTATAAAAAGGTGTTTCTTTGGAATAGACCCAGTTTCTCTCTTGGCAACTCTTTCCTAATACATTGGAATTTTCATCAGAATCAAGCTTTAAGTTGTTTTTTTTT
>PVHT020000022.1:15884032-15902578 GCA_004024745.2 Catagonus wagneri | reverse complement strand
TGAATTTTTCTCATGATGAACCATTGATAGGGTAGGGAGTTGGCAGCATAGCTGATGGCTTGATGGTGGGCAATATTTGTTGGTTACTGGAATGGCAGGTGACATTCTTTGTCTGCAAGATTAAGATTTCCATTATAGGAGAATCTCATATTTTTAAATGTAGAAACAAATAAAAACAACCCAAGTGAGAACAAACATAGGCTCTTAATTTGGAGCTTGTTCTAGTAAGGAAGCCAGAAGGCATGGTTTGTGTTTGGCAGAGACTGAAAGACAGGCAAGGCAGTGAGAAAGCTTTGTAATGAAAACTTAAGGAAGACTTCAGGTTTGCTCTGACTGGAGGTTGTTGGCATTGACCACAATGGCCATGATGTTCCCCTCAGCTTGTCTAAATTTTAGATAGACTTCTTCCAGACTTTAAGCTTCTGATTAACCTTTCTTAGATTTTTTTAACTGGGAATTATAAATTGTCTGCTCCTTTGAGATGAAAATCTTCACCCCAGAACTTTGTTTCTCAAGGACCTGGGAGCTATCTCTTGGAAACGCATTCACGAAGAAAGACAAGACCCCTATCCCCAAGTCATCATGAGTATAGGAGGTTAACTTTGATAAGGAGAACTAATAAAGAGAGGTGGTATAATCACATTGACCTACCTCCCAGTTAACATCCTCCAGTGATCTTAAATTAGCTCCTCTCAACATTTAAAAATATAGAAGAGTTCCCATCGTGGCTCAGCAGAAACGACTCCAACTAAGAACCATGAGGTTGCAGGTTCGATCCCTGGCCTCGCTCAGTGGGTCAAGGATCCGGCGTTGCTGTGAGTTGTGGTGTAGGTCTCAGACTCGGCTCGGATCTCACCTTGCTGTGGCCGTGGCGTAGGCTGGCAGCTACAGCTCCAATTCGACCCCTAGCCCGGGAACCTCCATATTCCGTGGGTGTGGCCTAAAAAGACAAAAAAAAAAGAAAAATCCTTCCATCTTTTGTTTGAGATAGTTTAGTTCAGTTTCTCTCTCCTCTTTCAATGGTCTTGACCTCCACTGAAATAGCATTGAATAATTTTTACAACAGAAATTTCCGGTGTAATTTTCTTTATAGAATGAGGACACTGGAAACAGGCTGACTAAAAGTTCTATGTGATTGATTAGAGAGTATATTTGGCTTTTTCTGGTTGGTCTTGAGGTGGAAGCAGGAGTGAAAATGACAGTCATTGAAAAAAATTCTTACCTTTTTGGCCTCTTGTTGCAGAGGTGTCCTCAGGCTTTCTGGACTAGTTGCTGCAGGTTGTGGGACAGAGTTCTGTTGTCATTTATGATCTAGCTATTGCCCATTTGGAAATTCAGTTTCTCACAAGAACGCTGATATTACTTGCTAATGTAAGGGATTCCAACATTAGAATAAGGAAAAGAGGAAGTGTGTGTTATACATGTATTCCTTTTCTTCTACTCTTCCTATAGGATATGCAGGAAGATGCCAGGTGAGAAAAAAAAAAAAAAAAAGAAATAATGCTAAGGAACTACTCAGAGAAAGTTGGGGAGAACCTGGGCTATTGCAATACTCTGTTGGGGTTTGACAGGTCAGAGTTACTTCCTTATGTCTTAAAAAGCAAGAATGGAAATAGGAACACTTCAGGGAATGTCACAACTTCCCAACAAGTATAGGAATATAGTTCCAGTGGCATGGTAAAGATATTATGATTTGCATGGCATATGTAAGTAGTTTTCCTTCTAATCCAGTGGGAAACCCAGCAGAGAATGTTTTCAACATGGCTGCCACAATCTTGGAAGAAACCAATATATAATTGTACACAGAACTCTAGTCTCAGATATACAAATCCTCTGCAATACAAGGGAGATACCCAAACTGAACAATAAAAAGGCCTTAGTCTATAAAGCCAGAAGACAGTCACTTAGAACTTGATGACTGAGAGCTGGCCAAGGCTTTACAATGCTGACTGCTCACCTTCTGCTTTATTTTGACCAAGCTTTTAGTCAGGCTTCTCTTTCCTTCAGGACCCTGAACCCTGATTATCTGCAAGCCTGAGCAAGCACAAAAAAGATGATGCATGCTACAGACTGAATGTCTGTGTCCCCCATCAAATTTATATTATGAAATCCTAAACTTGTTTTTCTTTCTTTTATGCTCACTGACAGCATATGAAATTTCCAGATTAGGGGTCAAACTGGAGCTACAGGTTCCAGCCTAGACCACGGCCACAGCAGCTCGGGATCTGAGCCACATCTGTGTCCTTCCTCACAGCTTAAGACAATGCCAGATCCCTGACCCACTTATCAAGGCCAGGGATTGAACCTGCATCCTCAGGGGTGCTAGTCAGATTTGTTTTGCTGAGCCATAACGGGAACTCCTGAAATCCTAAACTTTAATGTGATGATCTCAGGAAGTGAGTTCTTTGGAAGCTAATGAGCTGATGAGAGTGAAGTCCTCAAGAATAGCATTATTGCCCTAATCACAAGACACAGAACTCTGTCTGCTCACTCTGATGCAAGGAAACACTATGAAGATAGCTATCTGCAAACCAAAAATGGGGCCTTTACCGGATAGAGGATCTACTGACACTTTGATCTTGGAATTCCCATCTTGTAGAACTAAGAACTAAATGTTTATTTTTTAACCACCAATCTTTGATAATTTGTGATAGCAGTATAAGCTGACTAAAACAGTACATTCTCATCTGCTTTTCTTGGAAATCAGCTAGGCACGCAGCAAAACTGTTCCCTTGTCAGACCCTGCTGGTCATTCTCACTTGCTTATTGAGCTTTCACTCCAAAGATGGTGCTTACATATGTTTACTCTTCTTTTATGCTATTAAATAAAGAGTCTTCGGTTTCTTCTGAGACATATGCAGAGAGTAATAGTCACAGTGTGCTCCCTATTGGAATAGTGCCCTTCCCTCCCTCGTAATAATCATTCTGAATAAAAGTCTCTCCTCATCAAAGTCTTGACTTGTTTTTCTTTGATAGAGCCCATAGGAGTAGCTACATTAACAAAAACAGATAACGTTTCTGTGGAGCTTACTCCATGATGGGTGATGTCTTTGGTGCCTTATATGGATTACCTCATTTCATGCTCCAACATCCTCATATGGCAGATATTATAATCAAAAACCTTTTAGATGAGAAAAATGAGGATTTGACAAGTTTCTTGCTTGATGTGACATGGCCGAGAAGTGGCAGAGCCAGGTCATAAACATGAGCTCTTTAACTCCGTAGCTGGTCTCTTGGACACCACACTCTATTATACCCGGGGGGAGGAGAGGACGTTGCACTCAAGAGCTTTTACAAGAAGACTAAATATCATTGATCTGATACAATGCCAGTTTGGGCAGTCACATATTTTACTTTTTAAAGAGGAGGGTATGTTTTTCTCTGCTCTTCAAAGAAAATCTATGTATTTTTCTCCCTTGTCAATTCATAAGATCTGGGTACAAGTCAATGCCCATTTGTCCTAAGCCCTTTTCATTTCTTGATATATGGAGAATGGACAGGGATCTTCAAGCTTTTCTGAAACCAGGTAACTGGTTTCTGCAAGTCTGGTTGACTATAATCTGTAATTTCATGTCTCCACTTGTTAAGAAGTGGGCTAAGTGCAGGAAGTCCCATCTTTTTATTTCTTTCTTTTTAGGTCTGCACATGCGGTGTATGGAAGTTCTCAGGCTAGGGGTTGAATTGGAGCTCCAGCTGCCAGCCTAAACCAGAGCAATAGCAGCACCAGATTTGAGCAGTGTCTACAACCTATGCCCCAACTTGAAGCAACACCAGATCCTTTACCCACTGAGTGAGGCCAGGGATCAAATCTGCACCATTCCAATGCTGTCAGATTTATTTTGAAAGCCTGCTCTCAGATAGATTATTTGGATTAAATGGACTTTGTTTTTAGTTGTGTGACTAGATCAGACAACTTTATTCCCCCTACCCCCAATGATAGAAGGGAAATAATGGTATTGGAGTCAATGAGACATGAGGAGACAATGTCTAAGGCACGTGTGAAAGACAATTCCATTCTCTTCATAGAGGTTATGAAGAGAGATGTTTGCTAGTACTGTAGATAGCTGGGGCAAAGATGATTTGCCTAGATGTACAGTCCAGGCAGGCCACAGTGGTGTTTGTTAAACTCAGTAGAATAAGTGTGTTTATAAGAACAACCCAGGAAAAACTACAGAATTTAGAGAATAACCACAGATATTATACTTGGAATACTGATGACTATGAATCTATGAATCTCCAGATTGAAACTTGTCTGAAGTCACACCTACTTCTGGATTTTTGTTTCTACAAACCAATTATTTATAACATTTTTTTCTTTCCTTTTTTTTTTTTTTTGCTTTTTAGGGCTGCACCTGCAGCACAGGGAGGTTCCCAGGCTAGGGGTAGAATCGGAGCCACAGCTGCTAGCCTGCGTCACAGCCACAGCAATGCTGGATCTGGGCTGCATCTGCAACCAACGCCACAGCTCACAGCAATGCCAGATCGTTAACTCACTGAAAAAGGACAAGGATTGAACCTGCAACCTCATGGTTCCTAGTTGGATTTGTTAACCACTGAGCCATGATGGGAACTCCTGGAAGATGTACTTTAAGTAAGTTTATTTGAGGACACATAATGATGAGCTAAGACATTTGACCTCACTTTGACATTTTCTAGAGAACACTCTAGAAAACACATGGAATGAAATATTTAAGATGAACAAATTTGAGTAACTGAGAAATGAGGAAAGCAAATAATATTGTTTGCCTTATACATTTAAATATCAGTATGAATATTAACAAATAGGTAGGGAAAATAGCACTATTGTTAATTAAAACTGACAGCAACTTGTACTGAATTTCCCAATACTTTCTATCAAAAAATACCTATCAGCACTTTTAACAGAAATAGTGTTATCAGCATTCTCAGGCTATCACCTAAATTGGAAATCAGAACTTGACTCATTACTCAGATGTCCACCAGTCAGTCCCTGACTTTGTTCTTTTATATAATTTATAAAAGCAGGTATAAATATAATGGGATGGCTTTCTATATTAAACTGAATTTATAAACAGGTTTTGCCTTTAAAACTGTGTATATACTAGGTTTGCATGGTTTCATGGTATCCAAATTAGTAATTGGTTTAAAGTCAGTGAGAAAAGACAAACCATTGGCTCTTCATCGGTTGGTCCAAACAAATCATTTATGAAAGTGAAGATAATAATGGAAGAGCATTATTGTTTCTCATGTGTTCTATAGAAAGGATCTTTAAGTATTCATTAGGTTTTTAGAGTGAGAAATTCCATGTGTTCTGTTGAATATCTTTTTATATCACAATCATAGGCTTATCTTACAACAGTAAATGGATACTGTTTTGTCTATTGTGTAGAAAGATAATTTTAAAAAATTAAATCACTTGATATAAGCAGTAGAATTAAAAAGAAATTTAGGAATGCCTTGGTGAGTCCTGTAATTTGATGAGTTGCCCTATGATTGATCTGTTTTACACGTTAAAGTTCACATACAGGAACCTACAACTGAACATATAGAACTGCTCTTCTAGGAATTTTCTAAAGTTGTAAAACTACACGTGAAAAATAGTAGAGTCAGAACTTTTTCTCCCTAGATCTCATGCTTTAATTTTATTCACTCCCATTGATAAGTATTTTAAAAGTTGTATCAAGCTTTAATATAATGGTTAAGGGTTCAGTTTTATCTTCCTAAAACCTATATGTTGAAATCCTAACCACTGTTACCTCAAAATATGACCTTAGTTGGAAATAGGGTCACTGTAGTAGTAATTAGTTTGGATAAGATGAGATCACTGTGGAGTAGGATGGGGTCCTAGTTCAATAAATAGTTGTATTTATAGTAAGAGGAAATTGGAACTCAGAGTAAGACACAGAGACAAACTGATGTTGAGACACATCTGTACAAACACAGGGAGAGGACAGTCTATCTCTAAGCCAAGTAGACAGGACTAGAGTAGATCCTTCCCTCACAGCACTCCAACTCTTCTCACATCTTGATTTTGAGCTTCCAGCCGCTGGAACTGGGAAATGATATATTTCTTTTGTTTAAGACACCCCTTTTCAGGCATTTTGCTGTGAGAGCTGTAAGAAACTAATACAGTCACCAAAGGGAAGTCCTCAAAGAGGAGGTGGCTAGAACCTCATTTCTTATCCTTGGAAGGAACCTCACATTAAAGTGATGACCTCTAGGCATTCCTGTTGTGGCTCAGCAGAAACAGAACTGACTAGCATCCATGAAGACATGGATTTGATCCCTGGCCTTGCTCAGTGGGCTAAGGATCCGGCATTGCCGTGAGCTGCGGTATAGGGTCACAGATGTAGCTTGGATCCAGAGTTGCTGTGGCTGTGGTGTAGGCCAGCAGCTACAGCTCTGATTCAACCCCTAGCCTGGGAACCTCCATATGCCATGGATGCGGCCCCCCCAAAAAAAAGGAAAAAAAAAGAAAAAGATAATGATCTCTATCTTGTACTGTCCAGAAAGGAAATAAAAAGGAAACAGTCCAAAAAGTGAATTGTCTTTCAAAAATATTTGATTCTTAAATATCAGTGATGTATCCCTAGGTGTTCTTTTTCAATATGTAAATAAGGAGTCAATGCTTCTAAAATGCTTTGAGTTCTTTAGAGGAGCAAAGCCTGATGAATATAGTTATACTCTATCACAATTCATAGTTGTGATTAGAATAGTTAATACAGTTATGAGTGATTCAGATCATCTACTACATTTTTTCCTCCAATTTCATCTTTATTATTTTTTTAAGCACTACTGTATAAAGTTGAGATGGCTTTCTTTTTTCTTGCAACTAGACTTACTTGGAAGGAAAGAGTTAAAAGCCTATAGTAGAGGGTGGAAAACAAGTTAAAGAGTAGCTATGCAGTCCAGTGAGATAGTGAGGAACAGGAGCAGGGTGACCCGAGGTATAACTTCGCGGATGCCTGGACCAGGAAACTTGAGGAGAGGCCTGGGGGGAAGGCTCTCTGGTGAGACTAAGACTTTCTGACCTGGAAAGTGTAAACAGATGAGTGTCATGGGGACTCATTGTCCGGCTCAGCAAATAGGATTGGAGAATTGCTTCGGGGCCTGCTTCTAGGGCTTGGCATCTAGTGATTATTTGGAGCCTACATTTTTACGCATGTTTTCCTTTTTTTATAGCAAAATTTGAAGGCAGCACAAATAAGTTTCTTAAATGTGAATGCATCCTCTGTGTAAGCAGGTAGCAAAGGTTAACACTGGTGGTTTTCAGAGTATTCCTATTTTCAGTTTTCTGCAACCTTTGCTCCCTTTTGTCTTAATATTTTTCTTAAACTCCTCTCAGATACTGAGCTTTTTCTTTGACACACACCCCCATTTTCTGTGAGCGAACATTTGAACAATAACTTTCTTTGTTCCCATACCAAGACTGTAACTTTAATACTAAACAAAGGGTTTCCTGAACCTCTGTAGAATGTTGGTGAAAATAGTACTATCCTGATTCATTGACAAGGTCACTGAGACCCAGAAAAATACAGTTATTTGGCAATGGTGATATTTGGGCTGATTTTTGAACTTGCTGTTAGACATTGCTCCACCCTCAGTTGTCAGTAATGGCTGGCAAAATTGGGAAGAAGATTGACATAGTTTGTCTTCAATAAAACACCATTTACCTCCTCCTTCAATTTCTTCTCCATTTTCCTTCTTGAGAATATTATCTTGTTCTCAGCTGGTGACATGCCAATCACTCCTAAGCTCTAGTATTAAATTTGGTGCTTGCTGCTCAGGACTTAACTGAAGATGGCATACCACCCGGAGACCCTGCATTGGGAAAGACAACTTGTTACTGATAGTATTAAATGACCCACTGTAGAAATGGCCTGCAACTGGATTGCTGCTCTGTGTGAGACACTGCTCAGAAATCCCTTGAATGACATCCAGGCTTTCAGGATTTCTTGCTTAAAAAGTCATCATTGAATATTATTTAACCCAGGTGCTCATAGACAATGTTTCAGGGTTCATTATTTTCCATTAAGATCCTGACCTAGGTTTAACAATTCTAACTAGATTGGGAATTTGACCAACTTTGTAGATCTATTACTGCTGTGATTAAGTCATGGGCCTGATTCGCAGTTTTCTTTACCCTCCAGCTTCAAGGGATATGATTTATGTGCTTCCAGGCAGGCTACAGGCTCCCATATTTAGCCTTTAATTAACAGTTAATCATTTTCAGCCCTCCATTGTCTCTCTCCAAAGCATCAATTGTCTCCAGCAACAATTATTAATTTCCATTATTCTTATTATTACTATGTCCTCCATATTTTTTCAAATGACGGATTTATAGTTGTCTAGTCTATTTCCTCTTAAAAGTATACCTTCTAGTTCACCAACAGTCAGCTTTATAATTACACGACTACCTTGTTCCTGCAGCTAACTTTACCTACAAACTCTGATAGCACATTTCCATCTGCGGTATGGTTCCCCCCCAAATCTTCACCTCGCTGATTCATTCTTCTGCCTCCTGTATTCTACTGTTGGCTGCTTCTAATGAATTTTTATTTCAGTTATTGTATTTTGCATCTACTGTTTAATTTTTACATCTTGTATTTCTTTGCTCAGTGTTTCCTGTAAATTATCCATCTTTGCCTCCAGTTTATTTCCAATGCCTTGCATCATCTTCAGCATCAACAGTCTAAAGTCTCTGGGAGGCTGATAATCTCATCACTGAGCTGTTTTTCTGGGCTTTTCTCTTTCTCCCTTGTCTGATTTATAGTTTTCTGTCTTTTCATTTTTATAGGTTTTTGGTGTGATGACATTTTTGTAGACAATAGAGTTGTAGCCCCTCTTAGTTCTGGTGTTTGCCTCCCCTGTGACTAAAGTTGGTATGGAGGGTGATTGCTGTAGGCTTCCCGATGGGAGGGAGTGATGCCTGCCCACTGGTAGGTGGGGTTGATTCCTCTGGATGAGATTAGAGGCTGGCTGTGTGCCTGAGGGGTCTTTAGGCAGCCTGTTTACTGACAGGTGGGGCTGTGACCCTACCTGGATTATTGTTTGATCTGGGACTTCTCAGTGCTGGTGGGAGGGACCAGATTTTCCCAGAAATGGCCACCTCCAGAGAAATGCAGGCTGATGAATGTTCCTGAGAGTTTTACCTCCAATGCCCTTCCCCCACAACAAGCCACAGTCACCCCTGTTTTCCCAGGAGATCCTCCAAGAATTGCAGTCAGGTTCCACCCAGATTCCTATGGAGACTTTGCTTTGCCCTGGGACCCAGTGCACGTGAAAGTCTGTGTGTGCCTTTCAAGAATGGGGTCTCTGTTTCCCCCAGTCCTGTGGAGCTCCTGCACAGAAGCCCCATTGGCCTTCAATGCCAGATATTCCTGGGACTCTTTCTTTCTGTGCCAGATCCCCAGGCATGTGGATTTGACATGGGGCTCAGAACTCTCAGTCCTGTAGCTGAGTCTCTGTGATACAGTTACTTTCCAGTCTGTGGGGCTTCCTACCCGGGAGGTATGGGGTTGCTTCTATTGAGTAATCGCCCCTCCTGCCTCTTGATGTGGTCTCCTCTTTGTCTTCTGGAATAGAATATCTCTTTTGGAAGTTTACAATCTATTTGGTTGAATGTTGCTCAGCATTTGGTTGTAGTTTTGTTGCTTTTGGGGAGAGAAGTTGAGCTCCAGTCCTTCTATTCCACCATCTTAATCCAATCTGCCCCCCACCCCAAAATCTTCACACGTGTACAATCCCCTCCTCTTGATTGTGGCATAAACCATTGATTGCTTCTACAAAACAGAATATGGCAAGATGATGGTATACTGTGGAATAAACCTCTTGATTGCTTCTACCAAACAAAATATGGCAAGATGATGGTATATTGTGGAATAAACCTATTGATTGCTTCTACCAAACAGAATATGGCAAGATGATGGTATATTGTGGAATAAACCTATTGATTGCTTCTACCAAACAGAATATGGCAAGATGATGGTATGTCACTTCCATGATTCAGTTTCAGAAGACTCTGACTTTTTTCTGGTTGGCATTCCCCTGCCTTCTGTCTGTCTTGCTCTGATGCCAGCTGCTTGTTGTGTGTTATTATATAGAAAGGCCAGCAAGGCACACAAGTCGAGAAAGGATTTCAGGCAACAATTTGTGAGGCACTGAGACCTTAGTTCAACAAGGAAGTACTCCTTCCAACAACAATGTGAATGAGCTAGAAATCTGATCCTTTCCAGTTGAGGTTTGAGATGATGCAGACTTGTAAGATACTCAGAAGCTGAAGATCCATCCAAGTTATGCCCAGATCATTGACCCACAGAAGTGGTAGGATGATAAATGTTGTTTATGTCGCTTAAGTTTTGGGGTAATTGGTTGCATGGCAACATGTAACTAACACACCAGGCTTGTCATGAGTAAGTGTAGGCAACCTATAAGATGGCCTCTGATGATTCGTGCCTTCTATTATTCATACCCTTATAGCTCCTTCCCACATTGTACCAGGATTGCCCTCTGACACCCATAGAATATGACAGAAATATTGAATATGTTACTTCTGAGATAAGGTTGGTAAAAGAATGTGGCTTTGGTATTGAGCTCTCATTCTCTTCCTGGAATCATTTACTCTGAGGGAAACCAGGTGTCATTTAATGATGATGAGGAGCCGAGTTCTCCACCCAACAGCCAGTGAGGAATTGAGACCTAGCAACAACCCCATGAGAAATTTTGGAAGCCAATTTTTCAGCCTCTGTGAAGCCTGAAATAAGTGAAATCCTGCCTGACAGCTTGACTGCAACCTCCTGGGAGACCCTAATGTAGAACCACATAGCTAATGTGCTTCATGATTCCTAATACTCAGAATCTGCATGAGGTAATAAAGATTGTGTTAGCGAGCTTAGTTCTTGGAATTCCTTAAACAATAGAAATTGATAAGAGTCCAGGCAAGAAATTCAGGCAAGGCTTTATTGAGATCTCTGCTGCAGCAAAGTGGAAGTGAAAACAAGCAACAGATCCCTTTGCTTACTCACTTGCTCGCTCACCAAGTAGGGGCTATCTGGTTCCTTATATGGGATGAGAGTAGAGGCAGTTACAAGGAATGGCTTAGGAAGTTTGCCTGATCCTTTAGTGGCATTATGTGCAGGGGGCATGTGTAGTACTCTGCTTTTACCCTTGGCTCTTCAAAATTGGCAGTTGGTCGTTTTAGGTTTTAATATATCTTATTGCCCATAATTTGCTCCAACAGGCATGCAGTTATTTTTAGTCCCTTAGTTTCTTTGTATTTTGTTGCTCAAGAAGATCTTTGTCCAGATGCAAGCACTGCAGCCATTGCAGCAAAATGTCTCAGGTCCCTGTTCCCAGCCTGTCTCAGTTTTTGTTATAAACTGCCAGGTTTTGGAGGAGCTCATTATACACCAATTGAGAACTAATACAGTGACCCATCACTATTATACTATTTTGGTGTCTGCTTACTTTGGCCATTCCTAAACTGTGCCTTTTATGGAGATAAGAATGCAAGAAGTTTAGTAGATAAGACCGTCATGATATCTCTTGGTGGAAAGAAGGAAATGAAACAGGAGTGAACAAAGGGAGTTTGTCCTATGGTGCGATCATAGGATATCTTCAAATAAACCACTCGAGCACTTTGCAACTGGGATGGCCATTCAGAGTTATCCTTAATTTGAGCTGGAGATCAAGACTTTATGAATCCATGTCCACTAATAATTGGAGGCAGGCTATACTGGGATGAGTATATGAGTCTTAGGAAAAGCAGCTCCCATCAGCTGAGCAAGTTTCCAGAGACCTGACTGCTGAGGTCTATGTACCACTGACCCTCGTGAGGACAGCACACAACAGCAAACACAGTGTTCATTAGAAGCATCATTGATCTCAAAGGAAATGCCCATGAGAGCCTTATAAAGTTAAAATTAAATAACACAATTCAATGCAATTTTCCTGAACCAGAAGGCTTGAAGCTACATTTTGAAAGGACAAAAATAGGAACATTGATCCAGTAGGATGTTCAAACTAAGTACAAACTAAAACATAAGCTAGCAAATTAAGAAAATACTGGAACTTTTCTTAATCATCACTATGTAAATAAATTTGAAAACTTCCTTAAAAAGGAAAATTGCTTAGGAACATATAATTTTAATAAACTGACATTAGATGAAAAGAACAGCAAACTTATAAATTTCAAAAAAGAAAGTTTTAGGAGTTCCCATTGTGGCTCAGCGGGTTATGAACCAACTAGTATCCATGAGAATGAAGGTTTGATCCCTGGCTGCACTAAATGGGTTAGGAACCGACTGTTGCCATGAGCTGCAGTGTAAGTCACAGACATAGCTTGTATCCTGTGTTGCTGTGGCTGTGGCATAGGCTGGTGGCTGCAGCTCTGATTCAGCCCCTAGCCTGGGAACCCCCATGTGCCATGGGTGCAGCTCCAAGAAGCAAAAAAAAAAAAAAACATGTTTTATACCCACAGATAAGGAATAGATGCCAATGATTTTGAAAATCTCCTAGAAGTATCAAAAAATGAAGGTAAATTTCTAGTTCTTTCTAGTATGTGAGAGAAAAATCAACACAAAACATGGCACTTTCACAAAAAATAAAGCTACATTTTAGTTATGAATACTAAAATAAAAATGTTAAGTAAAATGTTATCATCATCCAGAAGTAGATTAAAAGAATAATATAGTTTTAAACAAATGCATGTTACTTTGGAAATGGAAGGATAACAAAAAATTATAAAATATTTTGATAGTTTATCGTATTCATATACTTAAGAAAAAAAGTCATATGTTTATCAAATAAAATGTTTTTAAAAAATAAATCATCTTGCCAATATGGTTGACAATATGCTCTCATTTTGAAATTTCAGTAAAAATACACTTTTTATTTCATTAAACCCAAAGTTAAACTAACATTAATTAGTAATTTCTATACACTTGGTATTATATTAGGCAATTTTTCCATATATGGTATTTAATATTTACAACAAAAGAAGTTAATCATTACTCTTTATGTCTGTTTAACAGTGAAAGACATTATCCACATTCTTATAAGTGGTAGAGCAAAAAATAAAAATGCAGAAATCATTTCAAATGTGGGAGCTATTTTTAATGTCATGTTAGCCAATGTATTTATAGGAAATATAATTTGAGAAGTTTTGTGGCAATTACCTGGTCATTCTTTTCTATGCTAGGTTTGGGGCATATCTCCAGTTACAGAGTGAAGATAAACCAGTGAGGTGGTGGTGTGAAGGAATACTCATGGGATATTTCTTTCTGCACAAGCCACTGCATTTAACAGAGCTCCATTTTAAATTTGGCACTGTAAGCTAGATACTCATACACAGAATAACAACTTGGAATAATATATTAAGGTACTGCAGAGCTGTTATAAAAGGCCGTAAGTGTATTTTGTGTGCACTGGTGCCTCAAATAGCTTTGACGCGAGTTATCTTCTTTTCTTTCTTATTTTATATCTCTCCCACTGATACATATGGATAAACTGACTTCCTTTGGTGGTAGAAAGTAATTCATGGCAAAGGTAGAGGAAGAAAATAGGTCATTTCCTAAAGCTTTAGACAGTAACATAACCTCTTGTATTTCACTCAGTAGAATCCAATTCTTTGGGATGTGTGAATATTTAAAGAGGTAAGGTATTTTTGCTATCTATAATGCATATTCACTTTCAAGATAATAATCAGAATTTCAATAAATTTAACTTAACAATTAGAGTAAAAATGTTAAATATATTTTATCCTTTCATTAAAAAAGGAATAAATGTAGTATACAAGGGGGAAAATGAAATCTTAGGTGTTTACAGCTTATCATTCCACTGGAATTTTATTAAACTGATAAAATTAAATGGACAGAAGAGAAACTAAGCTTTTTTTTAACCTGAAAAAATATAGATTTTTATTTCATTTTATTTTTTTAAGAATTTTTTTGTTTTGTCTTTTTCTTTATACAGCCCACCCACCTGCAGCATATGGAAGTTCCCAGACTAGGGATTGAATCAGAGCTGTAGCTGATGGTATCTGTATCAATGCTGGATCCTTAATCCACTGAATGAGGCCAGGGATCAAACCCCACATCCTAAGGGACACTATGTCAGATTCTTAATTCACTGAGCCATAATGGGAACTCCCGTTTTTATTTTTTTTTATTGAATTATAGTTGATTTACAGTGTTCTATTACCTTCAGGTGTACAGCATAGTGATTCAGTTATTTGTATATATATATACATTTAGATTCTTTTCTCTTAGAGATTATTATGAAATATTAACTATAGTTCCCTGTGCTATATAGTAGGTCTATTGATTATGTGTTTTATATACAGCAGTGTGTATATATTAATCTCAAACTCCTAATTTATCCCTCCCACCCCCTTTTCCCTATAATAAACATAAATTTGTTTTCTATGTCTGTGGGTCTATTTCTGTTTTGTGAATAAGTTCATATGTATCTTTTTATTTCTAAGGATTTCACATATGAGAATGTAATATGGATATTTGTCTTCCTCTATATAGCTTTCTTCATTTAGTATGATAATTTCTATGTCCATCCATGTTGCTGCAAATAGCATTACTTCATTCTTTTTAGGGCTGAGTAATAGTTCATTGTATATATAAATTATATCTTTATACATTTATCTGCTGATGATGGACATTTATGTTGCTTCCATGCCTTAGCTGTTGTAAATAGTGCTGCCATAAACATTGGGGGTGATGTATCTTTTTGAACTAAAGTTTTCTCCAGGAGTGAGATTGCTGGAAATCTCCACACTATTCTTCATAGTGGCTATACCAATTTACATTCCCACCAACAATGTGGCAAGTTTCTTTTTTCTTCATATTCTCTCTAGCATTTATTATTTGTAGATTTTTTCATGATGTCCATTCTGACTGGAGTGAAGTGATAACTCATTGTAGTATTGATTTACATTTCCCTAATTGGTGATGTTGGTCATCTTTTCATGTGCCTTTTGGCATCCACTTGTCTTCTTTGGAGAAATGCCTGTGTAGTTCTTCTGCCCATTTTCTAATTGGATAGCTTGTTTTTTGCTATTGAGCTGTCTGAGTTTTTTGTGTATTTTGGAAGTTAATTAATTGACAGTCACAACTTAATTAATTTTCACTCATTCTATAGGTTACCTTTTCATTCTGTTTATGGTTTTCTTTGCTCAGCAAAAACTTTGTTTAATTAGGTACAATTTGTTTATTTTTGTTTTTATTTCCATTACTTATAGATGAATCTAAAAATATATCGCTGCAATTTATGTCAAAGACTGTTCTGCCTATCTTTTCCTCTGTGAGTTTTATAGTATCTGGTCTTCTGTTTAATACATTTTGAGTTTATTTTTCACATGGTGTTAGAGAATGTTCTAATTTCATTCTTTGATATGTAGCTATGCAGTTTTCTCAGCAACAGTTAGAGAGACTGTCTTTTCTACTGGATATAATTGCTTCCTTTTTGTAAATTAAAAATAAGTGTATGAATTTATTTTGGAGCTCTTTATCTTGTTTTGTTGATCCATGTCTGTTTATGTGCCAGTACCATACTGTTTTGATGATGGTAGCTTTATAGTATAATTTGAAGTTAGCGAGCCTAATTACTCCAGCTCTGTTTTTCCTTCTCAAGTTTACTTTGGCTATTTGGTGTCTTTTGTATTTCCATACAAATTTTTTTTAAAAAATGTTCTATTTTGTGAAAAGTACCATTGGTAATTTCATAGAGATTGGAGGAATCAACATTGTTAAGATGACTATACTAACCAAATCAATTTACAGATTCAATGCAATCCCTATTTTTGTTTAAATAATACTGAAAGTCATAAATTATAATCATTGCTGGTCTCAAATTATGGATTCTAGTTCAATTTGTGTCTTTTCCCCTTTCTTACTGTTTGAGAGTTTCAAGGAAGTATAGATGTGTTATGAGATTTAATCTAATAATATTTTTAAGTCTTTTCCATAGGGGAGCGCTCTAGATATCTGCTTTTTCTTTCTAAGGTACCATGAACCAGTACTATTGCATGAAACCACAGACATGGCTATTGCTTCTTAGAAATAAATAGGGACAAACTGAATAGTTAATCTCTTTTGATTTTGTGAAAACTTGCTTCTACCACTGGATGCTTCCCAGAATTTTTGTTGACTTATTTGTACAGTTTTTAGAGTTTTGTGTGGTATGTCATATAAGGAGACACATGGCTGCAAAACCTTTCATTCAGTTTATAGAAGCTGGTGTTAAGTAAGATTTTAAAAAATATCAATAAAAAATCACTTAAAATACCCATAAGTATTTTTATAGCCTGAGATTTATGCCTGTATCTTGTAGGTAATATATGTTTCATGTCGATTAGTAGTTCTTTGAAATTTTTTCTTAGTTATTTACATCATATCTTATTTACATAAATAGTTCCATCTGCCTCAGTGAAAATTAATTTTTTTAAGAAAATGTTCTATTTTCTTACTGTGGACAAAAACTAGCTGACTTCCTAGGAGAGGACGAAACCCATAATTGTGTGAAGAGGAATTTGCTTTTCCTAAATCTTGACATACATATACTTTATTTTCCAGAATATTGCCTATATCAACATTATTCTACAAAGGCATTTTGTAATAGGATACTACTATCCCAAATCCCTCAACCTGCATATTAAATATTTGTACAACTGAAACACTCTGGGAGAATCATTAATAGATTTATAGGTATAAATAAGTTTTAGCATCTTAAAAATATTGTTAAAAATAACAATAGACCCTATAAAATAATTATTTCATTATTTACTTCTAAGAAAAAATAGAACTTTTTACCATGTTTAAGATTATATTGAAGAATAGAAAAACATCCATAGATACTTAAAATCTACCATTTTAAAGATAAAATAGTGCCTAGACAAATTCAGTGAGTGTCCCCATTTTCTGTAAAATTAGATTCCATTTGGAAAAGTGAGAGTGTAATCTGGTGATATATCCTGCTTTCAAGCATTTATTGGTGTGAGAACATATACATAAGGTTTTTGTTTCTTTTTCTTTTTTTTATTTTTCCATTATAGCTGGTTTACAGATTTCTGTCAATTTTCCAACTGCACAGCATGGTGATCCAGTTATACATACATATATGGATTCGTCACCAGTGATTAGACATAGTTCCTGGTGCAATACAGCTGGATATTCTTGCTTTCCCATCCCAGAGGCAACAGTCTACAACTGCTAACCCCAGATTCCCATACCATCCCACTCCCTCCCCCACCCTCTTGGCAACCACAAGTCAGTTCTCTAAGTCTGTGATTTTCTTTTCTGTAGAAAGATTCATTTATGAAGTATATTAGATTCCATACATATGTGATATCATATGGTATTTGTCTTTCTCTTTTTGAATTACTTCACTCAGTATGAGAATCTCTAGTTCCATCCATGTTGCTGCAAATGGCATTATATTATTTTTTTTGTGGCTGAATAGTATTCCGTCATGTATATATGCCACATCTTCCTAATCCAATCATCTGTCAATGGACATTTGGGTTGTTTCCATGTCTTGGCTGTTGTGAATAGTGCTGAAATGAACATGCTTGGGCAAGTGTCTTTTTCAAGGAATTTTTTGCCCAAATATATGCCCAAGAGTGGGATTGCTGGGTCATACGGTAGTTCTATGTATAGTTAGCTAAGGTACCTCCATGCTGTTTTCCATAGTGGTTGTACCAGCTTACATTCCCACCAACAGTGCAGGAGGGTTCCTTTTTCTCCCCAACCTCTCCAGTATTTGTCGTTTGTGGACTTATTAATGCTGGCCATTCTGGCTGGTGTGAGATGGTATCTCGTGGTAGTTTTGATTTGCATTGTTCTAATAATCAGCAATGTTGAGCATTTTTTCATGTGCTTGTTGGCCATCTATGTATTTTCTTTGGAGAAATGTCTATTCAGGTCTTTGCCCATTTTTCCATTGGGTTGTTGACTTTTTTGCTGTTGAGTTTTGTATGTTGTTTGTGTATTTTAGGGATTAATCCCTTGTCCGTTGCATCATTTAACACTATTTCCTCTCATTCCATATTTTGTCTTTTTGTTTTCTTTTTGGTTTCCTTTGCTGTGCAAAAGTTTGTCAGTTTGATTAGGTCCCATTGGTTTATTTTTGCTTTTATTTCTGTTGCTTTGGGAGACTGACCTAAGAAAACATTTGTAAGGTTGATATCAGAGAATATTTTGCCAATGTTCTCTTCCAGGAGTTAATGGTGTCTTGTCTTACATTTAAGTCTTTAAGCCATTTTGAGTTTATTTTTGTGCATGGTGGAAGAGTGTGTTCTAGTTGTACTGATTTGCATGCAGCTGTCCAGGTTTCCCAGCAATACTTACTGAAAAGACTGTCTTTTTCCCCATTTTATTTTTTGCCTCCTTTGTCAAAGATTAATGGACCATAGGTGTCTGGGTTTATTTCTGGGTTCTCTATTCTATTCCTTTGGTCTGTATGTCTCTTTTGGTACCAGTACCACACTGTCTTGATTACAGATCCTGTAATATTGCCTAAAGTCTAGGAGAGTTATGCCTCCTGCTTGGTTTTTGTTCC
>PVHT020000022.1:15860659-15880347 GCA_004024745.2 Catagonus wagneri | reverse complement strand
AAAAAAAATACCTTGAGACAAATGATAATGAGGATACAACCACTCCAAATCTATGGGATGCTGCAAAAGCAGTGCTCAGAGGGAAATTCATAGCAATACAGGCCTTCCTCAAAAAAAGAAAAATCTCAAATTGACAACTTAACTCAACACCTAAATGAATTAGAAAAAGAACAAACAAAACCTAAAGTCAGCAGAAGGAAAGAAATCAAAAAGATCAGAGAGGAAATCAATAAAGTGGAGATTCACAAAACAGTAGAAAAAATTGTACAACCAGGAACTGGTTCTTTGAAAAAGTAAACAAGATTGACAAACCTCTGGCTAGACTCAGCAAGAAGGGGAGAGAAAAAACCCAAATAAACAAAAAAGAAATGAAAAAGGAGAAGTCACAAAACTTATTACAGAAATACAAAAAAAACATGAGAGAATAATATGAACAATTGTATGCCAACAAATTTGACAACCTAGAGGAAATGGGCAACTTTCTAGAGACTTACACCCTGCCAAAACTGAGTCAAGAGGAAATAGATCAACTGAACAGACTGATCACTAGAAATGAAATTGAGTATGTCATAAAAACATTCCCTACAAATAAAAGTCTATGATCAGATGGCTTCACAGGCGAATTCTACCAAACATACAAAGAAGAACTTATATCCATCCTCTTTAAACTTTTCCAAAAGGTTGAAGAAGAAACACTCCCAAAGACATTCTATGATGCCAACATCACCTTAATTCCAAAAGCAAACAAAGATACCATGAATAAGAAAACTATAGGCCAATATCTTTCATGAATATAGATGCAAAAATTCTCAACAAAATTTTAGCCAACTGAATCCAACAATGTATAAAAAAGATCATACACCGTGACCAAGTTTCCATTTCTAAAGCACCCCTTTGACATTTGTAGGCAAAACACAAATATACTTACATTTACATAAGAGAGAATGTAAGCTCCATGATTGCAGGTGCTAGAATAGGACATGACCTTTAGGAGCATTGAATACATACCTGATGAATGAATGAATGGGATAAAAACTACTACCAGGAAATAACATCTTGTTATTTCTTGAACAAATTTGTTCAAGAAAATTTTACATAGCATATTGTCTCTGAATTTTTAAAAAATTGAATGTTTCTCTTCATAAAATTTAATGATTGTGTAGTGCCTTGTGCCTAGTAAGTATTGAACAAAATTCTAGACTAATACATTTTTCACAGTATGTCAAGGTATAATTTTATGTTGGATGAAGACAGTATGATGAAGGAAATTGAATCAGTAATAAATAACTGTACATAAAAATAAGAAAGCAAAGTGTAGGACCAGATGGCTTCACAGGTTAATTCCACAAATCATTTAAATAATTATCATCAGTCCTTCTCAAACTCTTTCAAAAATGAAAAAGAGAATACTTGTATATATTGAGACCAGCATCCCCCAATATCAAAGCACAGAAAAAGAGTCCACAAGAAAAAGAAAATTTAGTTAAATATACCTGATGAACATAGAGGCAAATATCCTCAACAAAATATTAATAAATGAAATTCAACAGCACATTAAAAAGATCATATACCATGACCTAGTGATTTATTCCTGGGATGCAGGAATGGTTCAATATGTGCAAATCAGTTAATGCAACACACCACCTCAACAGAATGAAGACTAAAAATACATTATCTCAATAGATGTAGAAAAAGCATTTGAGAAAAATTCAACACATTTTCATGATAAAAATTCTCAAGTTTAAGTATGGAAGAAACTTACGGCACCACAATAAAGGCAATGGAGGAAAATTCCGCATTTAACATCATGCTCAATGGTAAAACACAAATTTTTTTCTCTGACATCTGGAACAAGGCAAAAATGCTCACTCTTCCTACTTTTTCTCAAACATTGTACTGGAAGTCCTAGCCAGAGAATTTAATCAAGAAAAGAAGTTAAAAGGCATCTGAATTGGAAAGGAAGCAATAAAATTATCTCTGTATATGGATATCCCTAAAGACTACACCAAAACAAAGAGCAAACTGTTAGAACTAAAAATGAATTTTAACAAAGTTATAGGGTACAAAATTGTTGTACAAATATACATTGAATTTCTGTACATCCATGATTTATCAAAAAAAGGAATAAAGAAAACAATTCCACTTACAGCATCGAAAATAATAAAATACTTAGGAAAAAACTTAACCTATACATTTGCATGCTAAAAGAAAAAAAAAGCAAACACTGATGAAAAGAATTAAAGCAGACACAAATAAAGGGAAAGAAAAATAATGCATCTATTTATTTACACATTAAAATAGTACTGTTAAAATGTCCCTACTGCCCAAAGTAATCTATAGATTCACTGGAATCCCTATCAAAATCCTAATGGCACTTTTTAAAGAAATAGAGGAAAGAACACCAAAATCCACATGGAATAATTAAATTTCCCAAAGAGCAAACCAATTTTGAGCAAGAAGAGCAAAGTTGAAGGCATCATACTACCTTATTTCAAAATGTTACAAACCTACATTAATCAAATCAGTATGACACTGGCATAACAAGGACATTTAGATCAATGGCACAGAGTAAATAGCCCAGACATTAACCTATGTAAGTATGGTCAATTAATCTATGACAAAAGAGCCAAGACTATTCAATGGGGAAAGGATAGTCTCTTTAATAAATGGTGTTGGGAATATTGGATAGTCACATACAAAAGGATGAAACTGAATCTTTATCTCACACCATATATAAAATCAACTAAATACAGATTAAAGACTTAAACATAAGTCCTGAAATCACAAAATTTCTAGAAGAAAATAGAAAAAAAACACTTGATAGTGATTTTGTCAATTTTTTTTTTTTAGAAATGATACCAAAAACACAGATAACAAATGCAAAAATTAACAAGTGGGACTATCTCAAACTGAAAAGCTTCTGTGCAGCAAAAATATAATCAACAAAATGAAAATACGACTTATGAAATGGAAAAAAAAAATTCACGTCATAAGACTCATAAAGTGTTAACAAGCATCCAAGGTAAATAAAGAACTTATACATTGAATAGCAAAAGTAAATAAATAAATGACATGATTTAAAAAATGGAGAAAGGGACACATTTACTTAAAGAAGAAATACAAATGGACAATAAGTAAGTGAAATAAACTCATTATCACTAGTTGTCGGGAAAATGCTAATGAAACTGTAATGAGATACCATTTCAGAAATGTTAGAATGCTTTTATTAAAAAAAAAATTATCTCACAAACATTGAAAAGAAGTAGGAAGAGTAAGCATAAAAGGAATAAAAGGAGCTCCTGTACACTGTTAATGTACAGGAATACGTTAAGCAAGTACTGAAAACAGTATGGAGGTTCATCAAAAAAATAAAAATAGAACTACCATATGATTCAGCAGTCCCATTTTTTGGTGTATACGCAAAGGAATTTAAATCAGGATCTTGAAGACATATATGCACTCTCACATTTATTGCAACATTATTTATATTAGCCAAGACAAGAAGCAACCTAAATATCCATCAATGCCATAATTGATTTTAAAAAGTGGTGTACACATATAATGACATATTATTTGGCTTAAACAAACAAGGAAATTCTATACCTTGTTACAACATGGATGAACCTGATGGAAATTCTAAATGAAATAAGCAAAACACAGAAGCATAAACATGACGTGGTACCACTTATCTGAGCAATCTGAAGTAGTAAAATTCAAGGCAACAGAGAGTAGAATGGTGGTTTCCAGAGCTTAAGGAAGGGGAAAACGGGGAAATATTAGTCAAAAGCTACAAAGTTTCATTTATTTAAGACAAGTCCTAGAGATCTACCGTGATGCGTAAGCACCTATAGTTACCAATACGGTATTGTATACTAACATTTTTGCTGTGAGGATAGATCTTATGTTGTGTTCTTACTACAAATAGTAATAGGACAGTAGAGAACTTTTGGATGTAATAAATAGGCTTATAAAACAGATTGTGGTGATGATTTCATAACTGCCTAATTACCTCCAAAATTAAGTTATACATATAAATTATCTACCGCTTTTAAGAAATTATTTTTTTCTTAAAGTATAGTTGATTTACAATGTTGTATCATTTTCTGCTGTACAGCGAAGTGACTCAGTTATACATTTGTATATCCCTGGAGACTGGATATAGTTCCCTATGCTATGCAGTAGGACTTTGTTGCTTGTTATCTTCAGATTTTTGTATGTCAGAATAAAAGTTTATTAGCATGGAAATATCATAAAATTTTGCATAAAATAGAGCCAGGTTCAATTTTTTACCAGTTGTGTGATCATAGACAAATTATTAGTTTTGGGTGGCCTCTAATTCTCTTTTGCAAAAAAGAAAAGTATTATCTTGCTCATGGTGGATACGTTAGACTTGGACTGCTATACAGATGTATTGAATTATTGAATAGAAGAGAATTTGGCAGCAATTAATGTCATTGTTCTTTCTATCTGCTCTAAGTAAGGGTTAATATAGGTCACTGGTGCATTGCATCTGTCTGTGGCTATATGATAATGAGGAAGTCAAAGGAATTGTAGCAAGTTCTTCTATTTCTTTGAATGGAGCATAAATTCAAGCTCAGCTGTGACTAGCTAATAAACTGAGGTCACCTTTTCTTAAGGTGATTCATATCTTAGAGAACATTGAATGTCTTCCTCAGCCATTGCTATACAGAGGTGTGAGAGGTGTAGCTATTAAAGATGTTCGGTAAGTAAATAACTACCAGTTTGGGACATGAATTATGTATAAACCATATACTAGATCACAAGACAAGATGTCCACACCTAAGTCTCTCTAGACCATGATAATCAATTTATTCTCTTTTATCTGAAATAAAATTCTAGCACATAAGCCCCCTTTCCTGGAAAAACAAAAACTTGTACTTTATGTAAAGGACAACAGAATATTGCCTCATTCTTCTGTCTTACTTGATTCATCACCTGGAATGGGAAATGCAAAATGATTTGTTTCTGAAATTTTACTCACATAAAAGAGTTTGTCTCTGTACTGATTGAATTATAATTTGATGACCAAAAAATAACCCCAAAATAATTCTCTATAGGAATCAGTTCTTGTGCTCTTAGTTCAGTGTTTCCATTCAAAAATGACACTGCCTCCACCCATGGCATGATCTGGTTAAACTACCTACAATAGCTGTTATTATTTCTTTCCAGAGTGGGAGGGTGAAACCATCTATTGGTAGCTTCTGTTGGACCTGGTCAGGGAGAGACAAGAATGAACTCTTTACTGAATCTTCCAACTTGGAGTGTTTTACAATAAGACAGAAAGATATAAGTGGAAGAAGATGGGGATAGAATACAAAATTGGTTGTCTCTTACCTAAGGCAGGACGAGGTGAGGAAAAATGATAGAAAAGAATTAGGAATGATTCTGGGTCCGGAGGGCACCAGAAATGTTCTGTAATACTCATCAGTGGTTTTGGTTTTTGGTTCATTTCTGTCTTTTTTTCATTCTCTTTCCCCATTCTCTTCTTACTTTTCCACTGTTATTCATTGAGTAATTTGAGTTGGAAGGCTCGATATGCAAACAAATCTAATAAAAGTTCTTGGTTTGAGAAAAACTCCATGCTTGGGATAGCATATCTCTGTATTCATAAATGCTCAAATTTTCTTCAATGTTTTTCATTCCTTTTACTTACCCCTCAATATCACATTTTGTTTCATGATGTCTGTAATCCCAAATATTAATTGGGTTTATCTATCTTCTGAAAGATTTCACAGTTAGCTTCCACTTACTTTCAGTTCTCTGGGTGAATTATTTTTTTTTCTGATACAGATTTCCTTGAAAAGAGACTAACTCCCCCCATTCTCAAAGATGTTCTTTAAAGTCCATTTATCCCAAGCAGTTCTTACATTTAGCATTGATGCCATACAGGAAGAGCCAATATAACTCATTTAGCTAAAGAAATTTAATATAACAAATAAGACATTTTAATCTTCCATTAGAAATGAGAAAATCAACACATGCTAAATTTAGAATAGATGAAATGTTCTTATTTGATTAAAACTGAGCATTCAATGTTAGGCAGAATACTAATTCAGGTAGTTCAGTGTAGGAGCATGGGCTTCAATACATTCTTTGATATGGCTATTGACTAACATTTGTGGCTTAAGGGCTCGAGGGAGTAACATCCCCGTAGGCCTTGTTTACTATAGGAGTGTACCTACACCCAGATGGACATTAATCGCTAATCCCACGTGGCTCAGTTTACAAGAAGGAAAGGGGAAATAAACCATGAGACTTATGGGACATGTCCACCCCTAAAACCACTATTCAATTAGGACTGATCTAGATAATTGAGCAAGGCCAATAGGACCTTTCTGGACCCCACATTGGTACGTCCCCATCTTTAAGGGATAAAAAACCCTATAGGACAATAGAGAATGGGGGCTCTTCTCACCCCTCCCAGCAGCCTTGGGAGCTATTTGCTTTCCTGTAACAAAGACTTGGCTTGCTTGCTTCCTGTGTGTTTGCGAAGTTCTTTCTTGCACTGCGTGAACAAGAACCCGGATTCCAGGAACATCTTTCTGACATCAATTGCTCTAACTTATATAGTTATAACATCTATAATGCTTGGCAGAAGAAAGAAAATGGTGATTCCTGTATTGGAGAAAATATTTAGGAAAAAGTCAAGGATAAAGTCTAAAGAGGAAAAATGGTCTATTTATATTTACTCATTTTTTCCCCCATTAATGCAACTCAGAATTCCCACTAAGCTTTCTAAGTAGTTTGGGGCATTAAAGGGAGCTTTAATCATTCTTATTTCACCCTCCAGAGAGGTCATTTATCTTATATGACTGTTCAATAAATGAAAGTGCATATTTTGGACATATGGGGCCAACTGAATTTCTTTTGCCTTCTTTTGCTTGCCTGAGAGGTTTCTAGGTAGTATTAGCTATTGTGAATGAAAATGGAATTCTTCACTTCTGTAACAAAGAGGTATTTTCTCTTGTGACTGACCTCTTAGATCTTTCCTTTATTGTTCCAAACCACAGCAATAGATTTAGTCCTAAGGAAGTCTCCCTTACCTGGAATTATTATATATATAGGATGGATGACAATGTGCTGCGTCTTTTTATGGCAACAAGCCACTATCTTCTGTGTACTCTTGTAGGTTTTTTTCTCTGAAGAGGTAATGCCCCTCTGGAGACTCCTGGAGATCCTGGCAACATTTTCCATCAACTGTATCAATCAAGAAGAATTGCTACCTCAAGGAAATAAGGTATGCATACAAAGGTGAATTTCCCTTATTTCCTATTGCAAAATTCATAAAGGGAATTTTCTTGATTGAGTTAAAAATCAGGGATATCTGTATATTTCAGTATAAGATTCGTCGTTCTTCTGGCATTTGGTTTTACATTTTGTGGGAAAATCATCTCAGAATCTAAAATATTCTGCATATCTTTTGCTTTGCTTATATGTCATTTTCACCATTCACTGTCTTTGGACAAACCCCAGAAATAGAGCCTCAGAAAGTCATTCAATATAGGATGCAAATAATAATACATTTTTTCATATAAATTAAGATGATCAGATAATAATATTTTATATGCAAATTATGTTGAAATGAGCTAACACTTAATGTAACTCTCTGTTAACTCTCTCAAATATACTAAAAATTCCTATTTTCTCGGTTGAGGATAGTTTCTTTAGATAGAGCTCAACCCAGGCTATTAGATTTGGTTGGTAATTGCTAGGTTTTATGCTAAAATTTACTCCTCTTTATCTTCAAATGTGGAGAAACCTCTATTTACAACTTTAATCCACTTCAAAAAAAATGGTAACAATCTCTGGGATAAATGCCACATGAGAGAATAAGTAAAGATTTTTTTAAGTCCGCTGAGGGCTCAAAAGATTAGAATTATTATGAATCAGTATTCCTTCCCTCATTGACAGATGTAGTGATAAAAACAAGAACAGCAACGATGGCATCAACTGACAACAAAAGCAAAATGACATCATATAGGCACTGAAGAGATCTCAGAAAGCTATATGTCATTTTCTTGGGAGGTTTCAGTTATTTCTGAACACTCCACATCAAGTGGATACAAAATATACCTGTTCCCAGAATAACTCTAAAGTTCTCCTGAAAAGGAGAGGAAATGTAAGTCTTTGGTGAGCAAAAATTAAAAAAAAAAAAAAATAACCTGTACTCGAAAATGGTAACACATGGAAAGGTAGAAAGAAGGAAGGAAAAATAAATAGACATGATACTTTCAAAATCTGGTAAAAGGCCTTTTCACTTTCTTCACCACATGGTAGCAGTTTTTACTTCTTCACAGCATTTGACATTTATAATTACCCATCACTTTTAATTAATAGGCGTAATTTGTCACTTGGCTTCCCTACCAAAGGGCAGACTTCATGAAAGTATGGATGGTGTTTGTTTTCACATTGTACCATCTCTTTGCTATAGTATGAAATATACAGACAGAGGATATCCAGCAAATAATTCTTGGCTGAATCTGTCTAATTAGGTAGTTGGGGAACTCAAAAGAGATAAGTGTAAGAAAGTAGTTTTTAAACAGTGAACAAATGATAGCTTGATAACTTTATTGTACATGTTGGTAGGGACATGAAAAGTGAAATAATGTTAATGTTATAAGGAAATGTTATGAAAAATGTCTGTAAAATCATAGTGTAAACATGAGAGGGGATCAATTTCAAGATTGAGAAGTGCATTATAATTTCAAGTTTAATATCTTCACTTTAAGATGACAACTTCAAAATCTATATTACCCAGTAATGTTATTTTATTATCTGCATGTTTTACCTCATCTCTCAATAGGTTTAGTTATTTTTCTTCTTTTATTTAGCCATGACACTCACAGCTAAAAAAGTACAAAATACTTAGTCCAGGCCTGTGGAGAACAAGATTACTTTTAGTGGATTGCTCCTTTCAAAATGGGAAATATACAGACATGAAGCAAAGTCATAAAAGAAACGGTTTAGGGCAACTTTAGGGTTGGCTTATCTCCCTGATTCAGATACTTAATGTGCATTCTCATTAGCAAAGTAAAACAGGTTGTGTATCTCACAGTATATCTTAGGTATAAATATTGGTCCAAAAATATTAATAGTGTCATTTTTTTCATGATAGAAAACATTTTACTTTGCTGAGCCCACAGGCTATTTGCTTATTACCTTAAAACTATCATAAAAACACCTGGGAACTTATGAGAGGGAAAATATGAAATCTGTTTTTTCTTATCTCAACTTTTTACAAATATTAAAAGAGTTTTATTCTGCTAATACTTATTGCAACATTTCCTCTCAGACAAAGTCAGAAGGTGTTTGACATAGAGTAAATTTGAAACTCTCTTTTCTGGGGTGACTATGGTGAAATTTTATATTTTGGGGTGGCTAACCAAACCAGCTTTGATATTTACTCTCCAAATCAAAGAGACTGACCTCAATGTGTGTTTCTAGACTAGGTTTTGGGGTGTTCAGTCATGCCAGTGATTTGTACCAAAAGCCAACTGGTAGCACAAGCTCTAGAATATAGTCCCCATTCTAAAGGATAACAAAAGGAAAAAAAAGGACACTTGGGCTGTGCAAGCCAGCAATTACGTGGAAATTGACTATACTCTGGTTTGGAAGATAAAAAACAGAAAGAAAAAAGACGAACATCTTCTCATCTAGTTGCCAAGGGCAACGACAGTTTTTTTTCTATACTTAGCTTTTATTTACAAAGTTATTCTGCAAGAAAAAAATGACATGTAATAGTTAATTAGTCCTCCTAATTTTTAAGGCATGTTCCAATATGGATGAATCACACAAACAAAATATGGTAAAAAGATGAAGACAAAAAGGGAGATCAAATCAATTTTTATTAAGTACACATAGAGAAAAAATAAATTTATTACTTAACAATGCATACCTAGTTTGTAAAACTGCAAAGGAAACAACAGTTACCTCTAGCTGAGAGAGAAGGATTGGATCAGGAAGGGACACCTGATAGTCCTAGGATGCTGTATCTTTGATTTCTTGACCTGCATGTTGATTACATGGGCTTTGACATATGAATTGAACTGTATGTGTGTGACTTCACATTAAAAAGTTTAATGATTGATTGCTACATCAATGCAGAGTTTTTGTTTAAATTAATGAAAAATTTTCACCACTCATATAAATTATAGGAGTCATAACCGTCTAGTTAGTAAATGCAACTTGTTTAACATAGATAACTACCTACAGAGAGACATATATGTGGTTGCATGTAAACAGAGCTAAAGGGCTTGGAGACTTAGAGACATATATTCAGCCTGCTGCTCAAGGGTATTTAATTCCTCTGTTCCAAGTATCTATTTGGATCCATTGTTGTTTATTTGTTTTCCCTCTAGTTTTATTGAGATATAATTGACATAACATTTTATGATTTTAAAGTGTAGCATAACGATTGGATCTATGTAAATTCACTGATTTAACTGGTGATTGGAAAAGACTGGGAACTTTGTGACAGTGGTTGGGTTCAGACTTTTACAAATAAGGAGAACATACTGAGGAATAATAGTAACAGAGGAGAGCGGGATAGACAAAGAAAAAGAATCTAAGTTTATCCTCATAGATTGGGTCTTGTGATTTGAGAATAAATGTGCCAACTTATATTTAGAAGTACTACATTGATAATCTGGCTATGATTCATTTTCCTATTAACCCAGCCTAACACGCAGGCATACACACACACATATGTGTGTGTATATATATGTATATATGTGTATGTGTGTGTGTGTATATACATATATGTATATACACACACACACATACACATATATAGATATAATTAGCTGTACATCATGGGCTTTTTTTTTTAATAGGAAACCCCCTGGAAGAGGAGAGTCCAGCAGTCTGGATGATAATAAAGCCTGTGAGAAGCTAAAATTTAATTGATTTCCAATGGGAAGGACCTTGATATGTGTAATTTAGAGCCATAAGTATTCATGGTTTTTAGTTACCAATTCATCTGTAAAGTTTTATAGAGGATAAACAATGCTTCATCTCTACATTCCCAGAGTATAACTCGTGTTACCCCCTGAGTGTCAAAGAAAGTGAGCCAAAGCAAGCTGGTGATTCTTTTTCCCAAGGGAAAACTAGGGTATGTCACCACAAGGTGTATTGTTAAAATTTTTTTTAAATGAATCACACTTGACAGTTCACATTTTTCTAGTTTCCATCTGCTCCACCCTTACATACCTCTGCTAGGTATCCAACCTTCTTTGTTTTTCACAGTTGCTCAGAGTTTCCTTTAAAAGATTGCCGCTAATTTATCTCAAAAGTCCCATTTCAGCATACTTTAAATTTTTATGCTGTTATCTGGTTAGAAAAACCAATTGTGAGGGAACAAAAAGTTCACATTTTATTCCTTGTGCCTTGATTGATTTAGTTTCCAACTATTGGACCTATCGTTTGATCTGTACTTATCTTGCCTCTTATTCCACTTGTCCCATCTTATCTCAGAAAAAATTAGGCATAGGGAAGCTATTACAGATATGTTAGGCTGGCCTTCATCTAAGTCTGGTAGGCAGTAATTTGTAAGCTATGTTCCACAGAACACTAATATCTCTTGATATAATAATAAATATTCTCCAGATTAAAACTTGTCTTCACCATAAAATTAGTCATTTGTGCAATGAAATATTTAAATATAAATAAAACACTCCAGAAGCAACTAGTAAAATCATGTATGACTCCAGAAATAAATGGACGACAACTTCAAGATGCTGGGAGATTTTTATTTACCCTTCATTTTATGATGATGCTTCTCTTGTCCTATTCCTGACTATTGAGAAAGTAATGGTGGGTTGGACCTGTCCTTGGGGCAATCCTGGCTGTCTGTTCAGTGCTGGTCACTAGGTTCCACCTTAGGCTCTGGTTTATGCCTCAACAGTCCTTGCAGGTCTTCTGTTCTTCTGTCTATAAGCAATCCATGCCTGGCTTTGACTGAATTCACAGTAGACCCCTAAATTTCCATAACGGATTCATTATCCAATTTCTAGTGATTTTTAACTCTGGTTTTAGTGTCTACATTGCATATACACATATTCACAGATATAATGAAATCCAAATGACTTTCTCAATACATCATTTTTTATTATTGTTTTTATATTTCCAATGGTTCATTTAAAAATTACTGAATTGAGATTATTAGAACTTGCTTTAAGAACTAGTTAATTAAGTAATATATGAATACATATATTACCTGAGGGGTTCATAATGTCTTCATGTTGGCTGTTAGACTTTTTCAGGTAAAAGTCCAAAATTCTAAATAACCAGGCTTCTATATGAGTGAGGTGTATAAACTTGGCTTCACAATCTGTACTGAACACAGGTTTTCAGGTGGATTTTAAGACATTTTTTTCTACACATATAAGAGTACTAAAAGGTCGAGATTTCTAATTGTCTGAAGTTTTCATAACTTTGGGCCTTCTTACACACTCGCTAGATGAGTCCTTTGAAAAGCAAGGAAGGGTGATGCATAATACATTAATAATCCCTATCTCTTTAACATTTAACATTCGTAACAATCTATTTACATAGTGCTTTTTAATTTTCCTTGTGTATAGGGCAGAGGTCTCTGTTTATGGGAGAAAAATCAAAGATAAAAGCCATTAAGTGACTCAGCTAAGGTAGCTCTCATGTTGCACCCGGATATGAAAACAGCTACTCTAATCCAAATAGTAATTAAAAAAAAAAATCCAACACCTGGAAGTTCCCATTTTGGCTTATCAGGTTAAGAACCTGACTAGTATCCATGAGGATGGGGGTTTGAACCCTGGCCTCGCCCAGTGGGTTAAGACTCTGGCATTGCCTCAAGCTGCGACAGAGGTTGTAGATGTAGCTTAAATCCCATGTTGCTCTGGTCATATGCTGTGTGTGCAGCCCTAAGAAGAAAACAAGTAAAACAATAAAAAAAGATAAATAAACACCCAACTACCAAGATGGTGATTTTTTAATTTGAAAGTGAGAAAGTCAGTCCTTTTCAAGTGGCTATTACCGTCAATATGAGTCTTGTGGGCAAATTGTATATATGTATATGTGTGTGTGTTTGTGTGTGTGTGTGTATACAGATATATAAAATTATATATGTGTGTGTGTGTGTATATATATATATATTTTCCCTTTCTTATCTTCCATCATGGTCTATCCCAAGATGTTGAATATAGTTCCATGTGTTATACCCTAGGACCTCATTGCTTATCTATTCAAAATGTAATAGTTTGCATCACCTAGACCACTGTCTAGCCCACTCCCTCCCCTTGGCAACCACAAGTTTGATCTCTATGAGTCTGCTTCTCTTTTGTGTATAGGTTCATTTGTGTTATATGTTAGATTCCACATATAAGTGATATCATATGGTATTTGTCTTTCTCTTTCAGACTTAATTCACTGAGTATGAGAATCTCTAGTTTCATCCATGTTGCTGCAAATGACATTATTTCATTCTTTTTTATGACTGAGTAGTATCCCATTATATTTATGTACCACATCTTCTTAGTCCATTCATCCATCAATGGACATTTAGGTTGTTTCCATGTCTTGGCTACTGTGAATAGCACTTCTGTGAATATAGGTGTGTAAGTATGTGCTTGAATTATGGTTTTATCTGGTTATGTTACCAAGAGTGGGATTGCTGTATTATATGGTAACTCTATATTTAGTTTTCTGAGGAACCCCCATACTATTTTTCCATAAGGGTTGTACCAATTTGTGTTTGAATTATGGTTTTATCTGGTTATGTTCTCAAGAGTGGGATTGCTGATCATGTGGTAACTCTATACTTAGTTTTCTGAGGAACCCCCATACTATTTTTCCATAATGGTTGTACCAGTTTATACTCCTAACAACAGTGTAAGAGGGCCCCCTTTTCTTCACACCCTCTCTATAGCATTTGTTATTTGTAAATTTATTATTGATGGCCATACTGACCTGTGTAAGGCGGTACCTCATTGCAGTTTTGATTTACATTTCTCTAATAATTAGTGATGTTGAACATCTTTTCATGTGCCTATTGACTATCCATATGTCTTCTCTGGAGAAATGTCTGCTTAGGTGTTCTGCCCATTTTTTGACTGCATTGTTTATTTTTTGTTGCAACTATTTTTTCCATTTTTTTTTATGTTTTCCTTTGCTGTGAAAAAGTTTACATCCCATTGGTTTACTTTTGTTTTTATTTCTATTGCCTTGGGAGACTGACCTAGGGAAAAATTTGTACAGTTTATGTTGGGAAATATTTTGCCTGTATTCTCTTCTAGGAGTTTTATGGTGCCTTGTCTTATGTTTAAGTCTATAAGCCATTTTGAGTTTATTTTTATGCATGGTGTGAGGGTGTGTTCTACTTTTGCTGATTTACGTTCAGCTGTCCAGTTTTGCCAGCACCAGTCGCTAAAGAGACTGTTTTTTTCCATTTTATATCCTTGCTTCTTTTGTAGACGATTAATTGACCGTAGATGTCTAGGTTTATTTCTGGGCTCTCTATGCTGTTCCATTGATCCATATTTCTTTTTGTACTAGTGCCCCTTGTAGTAAATTTTTTTTGACTAATTCATGTGGCTAACCCTAAAAGTTCAATAATTTTCCTACCATTCTCATCTACTGTTCAAATCAAGAATCTGTACATTATTTGCTGGAAATAGAAAATACATTCCCAATTTTTGAAATTTTTGTGATGATTTAGTGATTAGTTCAGCTCTACCCTAGGAGTTAGTTAAAGGATGCATTTCCTCCTTTTCTGGCATTTTTTATCTGTTGATGCTACTCTTCCCGGAACAATTTATATGTCCAGTTTTCAACCTAAACATTATATATTGCTGGTGTTTCCAAGAAGAATTTATCACAAGATTAAAGAAATTACTTTCCAAGTAAAAATCTTTTGGGAACAAACGAGTGGCTGCTGGAAAGGAGGGGTTAAGGGAAATAGGTGAGTGAAATAGGTGAGTGAAATTAAGAGATACAAACTTATAGTCATGGGGAGGAAAGCTGCAGTATGGGGAATAGAGTCAGTGATAATGTAATATCTTTATATGATGATGGATGGCAACAGCTTATCATGGTGATCATTCTGTAGTACATAGAAATATGGCATCACTAAGTTGTGCATGAGGAACTGACACAATGTTAAGTCAATCATTTCAACAAATGAAAAAACAAAGAAACTCAGAGAAAATGAAATCAGATACTGGGCTACTGGAGGTGGGGGTTGTGGGGAGGAGGGATTGGAAGAATGTGGTTACAAAGTACAAACTTCCAGTTATAGGATGTGTGTTGCATATGTTTTTATACACGAAAATTGTTAGGAGAATAAATCCCAAGAGTTCTCATCCCAAGGAAAAAACTTTTTATTTTACTTTGTTTCTATAGAAGATGATGGATGTTCACCAAACTTACTGTGGTAACCACTTCATGATGTAAACCAAATTGTTATGCTGCACACCTTAAACTTACACAATGCTATATGTAAATTATATCTTAACTAAACTGGAAGATAAATTCTTTAAGAACTAGATCACTGGAAGGCTGATTTCACTCAAAAAATGATTTTTCCAGTCCCTCTCACAATTAGAGTATAAATTGGGGGTTGAGACTGTTGAAACTGGGAGGGACTTGCAATGCAAAGCAAGAAACGTATCTCTTTTATTAGTAGCTTATCTCACAGTGTTTATCCAGGATGAAGCATGCCTATCTCCACACCCCTTTATAGAAACAGGACACTAGTCACTTAAAAAAGCGTTAAAGGTTTTGTGGTTTAAACTGGTTTGTCATCTTTAAAATTATCCCAGAAATTCAAAGAGCCAATCTGAAAAGGTGTTCTTGGCAGTGTAGAAGATTATTATCTTGTTAGGAGGACTAGATCTGAGTCTTTGAGTGTCTAATTTCTCTGCCTAAAGAAGCTTTGACTTTCCTCCTGTTTCTCTGAAAGAGTACTTCTCTAACTTCTGTTAGATCTTGAACATTCAGCTCATGTCAAGATTATACATTTTGGACCACTTGAGTTGCTACCCTTGGCTCCTCCATTTTGTCTGAGTTAGATGCCCTGTCTGTACTGCTTCAACATCCAGTATAGACCTCCCTAAAGTCACTTACCATTACTCTGTATGTTTGTTCACTGCACTGTGATCATCTGAAAGACAGAGAGCATCTTCCATCTCCATGTGTCTAGTATCTAGCACATTGTTGGATTTCAGTAAATGTTTGCAGGATAATTAAGTAAGGTAATAAGTCCTTTGAGTATTCATAACACAAAAGTATGTGTCCAGCCTCTTGTGTTCATATTCAGTAGAAAAATCTCCTTTTATCCTGGGTATGTCTAGGTTTATTACAAAAGCCTGTAAAATATATACCAAATTTATCTACCTATCTCAAAATATAAAACATAAAATATACTTTGTTGCTGAACTGCTTATGTGTTAGACTTTTTGGTGCAAACTGGAAATAATTTTTCTCTTAATTTTAAAAAAAGTCATAATCATGTTTTAAAAATAATGTCATTAAGCTGGAATCATGTTACCATTTTGTCTCTATACTTTATTTTTCACTGTCTCTTCTTGTCTATGTATCTTAATCATGATTGTTATATGAAATACATGTTGTTTAGACTACATGTTTGTGTACAAATTTTTATATGTCATTCCCTTTTTGCTCTGCATACCATTAAATGCAGCTACTTCAGTAAGAGTAAGATTTTCCTTAACTGCCCACAGGATGGCATCAGAGTTCTCTTCATAAATCCAAAGGTTAGTGCTTTTCTCTGACATTTATGTGCTAGACTCTTAAAGCAGAAATTTTTAGATCTGAAGATTTGAGTATTCATAACATCTTTATTATGGTTGGTCTTCGTATCTCCATTTTGATGCTAATTCTCAGAGTAGTTACACAGGTGAATCATCAGCATGGCACTAAGAGGAAATAAAAAACTTGGCCTGAGCAAGCTTGAATAAATGTGAGGTTTTAAGGCACATACTAAATGCAAGGAGAGTGAAATACAGTTTTTGATGGCATGGGTACCTGTAGCTGACTTAGTGATTGGATGTTTAACAGAGCGTATAAATTCGGCTACAGATAGTTACCAGGAGCAGTTGCATAATTCACAGGATGCAAGTTTGCATCAGAGTAAGTCTAGAGCATCTGCATCTTTTTTCAAGCTATACTTATTCTCAAAGAGACAATATCTATTTTCCTCAGTATTCGGGGGCTGTACAAACACTAGTATGAATGGATGCTTATTTTCTCAGAACAATTAGAAGATATTTAATCTTACTTCCCAAGCTGTACTCCAGATATATGAAACAGGGATGAAGATACTTTTTCCAATTTTCAGGTAAGAACAAAAATATCCAAATATCTGGATCCCAGGTCTCTTGTAGCCATACTGCAGATCAGATCCCTGACCAGGCACCCAGGTAGATGCTTTTCTTTTTCAGAAAGATTATGTGATACTGAGTGAAGCCCTAAGTTGAGAATCTGTGTTAGTGGAGCTTTCATTATGGGTACTTTACTAACTACATATGTGATTTGAAGAAAGAATTTCAATTTACCTCTTTAATAGGTAGAAACACATAGGTTTTTGGAAATCTTCACCTTCTCGTGTTTTATGAAAGTATCATGGAAACATTCATGCTTCCAAAAGTTAACATTTTAATTAAATAACACATTTTTTGATTACCAAGTTCTCACCTAAGTCACTTGTTTAGAATTTGAAATAATCTTTTTTTGTGAGTTTAATAATCCATGGAGAGTTTATTTTTCCTAGTTAAATGACAAGCACTAACAAAGAACAAAAGCAGGAATTCAATAATAGGCAATTGGAAGAATCTTTGACAAAGGGGCTTTCATCAAGGGATGAAGAACATCACCTGTAAAGGATAAATACAATATGAAGTGTGAAGAAATTCTATTGGTAAAGGTTCTAGTGCATAAGCAACATTTTTTGAGCAGGAACGGCTCTTTGAACTCTGGGTTTTTCAAGGAGAAAGGAGCTCATTTGCACAAAGTAGATGTCACCATTTTTTTATTTTTGGCTTTTGAGTTGGAATGACTATAAATATTGTTTCCTTATCTTAAGCAAAATATCTTGCCTTCTGTGAATAACTACAAGGGTTTTCTTTTTTTTTTTTTTGCTTTTAGGCTGCACCCATGGCATATGTAGGTTCCCAGGCTAGGAGTCTAATCAGAGCTAGAGCTACTGGCCTACACCACAACCACAGCAACACTGGTTCCAAACCACATCTGCAACCTATACTACAACTCATGACAAAGCTAAATCCCTAACCTACTGAGTGAGGCCAGGGATCGAACCCACAACCTCGTGGTTCCTAGTCAGATTCGTTTCCTCTGCACCACGACGGGAACTCCAGATGTCACCATTTAAATACACAGTTGAATTTCTAAACCACATTGTGTACAAATACTATATTATATCATACATGTCATATATTCCTAAAATAAAATCATATTCCACAGGACGTAAATAATATAAATCTGCTAAATTAAATTGAATTAAATTCATTCAAATTGCATTGCCATTTTGCAAGACTTGGGATGCAAAGATGGTTTAGACTATCTATGCTTTTAAAGAGCTTATTTAAAACACATTAAAATATATAGTATAGTGATAATAGAAATAGTAGCAATGAATACTCAATTTTAGCATGGATAAGAGTTGAGTTATCTAAGGCAATAGAGAATCGCAGGATGTGAGGATTTTTTTTTTAATTGAAGCATAGTTGATTTACAGTGTTGAGTTGGTTTCCAGTATACAGCAAAGTGATTCAGAATGTATATATTCTTTTGGATATTCTTTTCCATTATGGTTTATTATAGAATGTTGAGTATAGTTCACCGTGTTATATTATACAATAGGACCTTCTGGTTTATCTAGTTTTATCTGTTAATCCCAAACGCCTAATATGTCTCCTCTACCTCCTTTCCCCATTGGTAACCGTAAATTTGTTTATTATGTCTGTGCGTCTATTTCTCTCTTTAAAATCAGTCCATATATATATATATATATATATATATATATATATTTTAGTCTCCACATATAATTGATATCATATGATATTTACCTTTTTCTGACTTACTTCTCTTGGAATGATAATCTCTCTGTTCATCCATGTTGTTGCAAATAGCATTATTTCATTCTTTTTAATGGCTGAGTAGTATTCCAGCGTGTGTGTGTGTGTGTGTGTGTGTGTGTATGCCACATATGCCACATCTGTTTTGTCCATTCATCTGTAGTGAAAATTTACATTGCTTCTATGTCTTGGCTATTGCAAATGATACTGCTATGAACATCGCAGTGTATCTTTTCAAACTAGAGTTTTATCTGGATTCCTAGAAGCAGATCACATGGCAGCTTTATCAGGAACTTATTTCTAAGTAGAAATTCTACTATATGGTGGGGGAGGAAAGTTTAGGGAGAGGAAGGATTTGAAAAAGCAAAGATATGGGGGAACACCTAGAGTACTGGGCACTATAATTTTCCAAGAGGGTGACATTAAGACAAGGAAATGGAGAGGTTATTCTAATTAAGAAAGGTCTGCTATGTTAAGGTGTATAGACTTTTTGTGGTTAATGGAGAATCACTGAAGTATATTAAGTGTGAAATTTATGATACTGCAAGTTCTTGTAGCACGGATCTATCTGGGACAGTGTGG
>PVHT020000022.1:15771483-15851043 GCA_004024745.2 Catagonus wagneri | reverse complement strand
CGCCGCAGCCACAGCAACGCAGGATCCGAGCCGCGTCTGCAACCTACACCACAGCTCACGGCAACGCCGGATCGTTAACCCACTGAGCAAGGGCAGGGATCGAACCCGCAACCTCATGGTTCCTAGTCGGATTCGTTAACCACTGCGCCACGACGGGAACTCCCATTTGTTATTTTTCAAATTGAATTTATGCAGTGTGTCTTACCTTCTTTCTGCTCTGGAGAAGTTGCCCTGTAAAAAGCAAATCAAGTCTTTTGTTTTCTCTTGTGGAATCTGTTTCAGTAAGACAATCATAAAATTTATAGGTACAGAAGTAAAGAATTTTTATAATATATATGATGAAAAAAATGAAGCAAAGGGTAAATAGTGAAAAGAGTGGTGTTGGAGCAGTGACTGTGCTATCTCATATTTTGCATAGGACAGTTAGGGAGTGCATCTCAGAGAAGGCCATATTTAAGCCAAGACCTGGATTAATAGAAGGAGCAGACTTGTATATGCAGGGAGAATAGGGGAAAATTAATGCAAGTACCCTGGACCGAGAATGTTTGCCAGTATCTGAGGAAATACCAAAGATCTTTCTGAATCATTGTAGTGAACAGGTGAGTGATATGATACAAGATCACACAGGCTGTGCAGTCAGATCATGAAAGCCTTGTAAATTATTATGAAATCTCTGAATTATACATTTTGTGAAGTGGGAAGCCATTGAAAGCTTTAGACAAGTATTGCATGACTTGACTTACATTTTATTTAGATCATTCTGGCTAATAACTGGAAATAAACTACAAGGGAGTGAGATGGAAACAAGAAAACCAGGTCAGAAGCTATCCCTGTGTTAAATAAATGCTGCTGTGTTAGGGCACTGGATAATCACTGCATTTAGGTGTGGTTTTTGGAAAGGAGAAATATATTGACTAGTGTATTTTGTTCCTTGATGGTATTAAACTAATCACATTTAAAAATAAGAACTGAAGTTTCTACCATGGCACAGTGGGTTACATGAAAGGATCTGATGTTGCCACAGCTGAGGCATAAGTTGCAGGTGTGGTTCAGACTCAGTCCCTGGCCTGGGAATTTCCATATGCTACAGGTGCAGCCATAAAAAATAAAATAAATAAAAATATGAATTATTTAATCTATACAGTACCTCTAAGGTTCGTAAGCATATCAGGCTCCACTTTACAAGTGGAAAATGGAGTCTGAGAGAGGTCCCTAAAACTCATGATTGAATTAGAATTGCTATAGAGAGATGTAATGGTTAAAACATGGATAAAATAAGTTTTGGAGTCGTACAGATGGAGGATCAAGGCACATATCTGACATATACCAGCAGAGCCGAGTCACATTAAGTCTCTATACTTAAGGTTCTTTTATGTTTTCTGGAAAGTGGACTTAAATATTTCCACCGATGGGTGGATGTTAAGGTTAAATGAGATGATTTATATAAAATGATTATTACATGTCTGGAGTATAGTAAGTATTCAGTCCAGTTATCTGTTATCCTTATTTTTAAAGTCCAAAGTTAACTTCAACATAAAATTCAAAATTTCTACCAGTCTGACAGTTGGTTCAAGATAAAGCTGATTTGATGATATGATGATATCAAATCATAGCTCTTGGAGCCTAGACTTGCCTTGACCTAGGGACAGCTCCCTTTTTAAGTGGTCTACATTTTGTCTCCAGGACCCCTGAATCCTCTTTATATACTGGTATCATCCAAATTCTTTGCTCTAGAAAAGTTTTCCTTCTGGGTTCCACAATCCTCTGCTTTTAAAAATAAGGACTAAGAGTTCCTATTGTGGTTCAGTGGAAACGAATCTGACTAGCATCCATGAGGATGCAAGTTCAGTCCTTGGCCTTGCTCAGTATGTTATGGTTCTGGCATTGCCTTGAGCTATGGTGTAAGTCACAGACATGGCCTGGATCTGGCATTGCTGTGGCTGTGGTGTAGGCCAGTGAATACAGCTCTGATTCGACCCCTAGCCTGGGAACCTCCATATGCCATGGGTGCAGCCCTAAAGACATAAAAAAAATAAAGACTCAGCAGGATACATTATATGAATGTGAAAAGAAATATTGTTTATAATTTCCCTGGAAAGATCAATAATGTTGGTTTTGTTAAATAAAACTTTAAATAAATGTGTTACATCCATAGAGAGGATACACACAACAAAGCAGTATATATGCATAGGACCTATACATTCTCTCATTTTTGGGTTTAGCAAGACATGCAGTATAATCCAGTTAGAAAGTAAAATGAGCTTAATTACTTTGCTCACATAAAAGAACATAGGCAGAAAAAAATCTAATCAAAATTAATAATATAATGGATAGGTTTATCTAATACATCATCTAGGGCATTTCATCTTAATTTAAACTCAACTCAAATTCACAAGAAGTTCCCATCATTGTCACTGATTATTATGTAATCTGGTAACCCTGTGCCAAATCCTTCCTTTGTATTTGTTGCCCAATTCTAAGTAATAGATTTACCTCTGTTCAACAGAGAGGTCAGAAAGTTCACTCTGCTACATGTTTATATTGGATTTCTTTAGCTTGTCATCTCTTTATTTTAGCCTGATTAGCATTCTTCAGATGTTATTGAGTAGCACAAATGATCTATGAAATGTACACAGCCACAGGCCATATTTATATTGAGTGGGAGCCGTGCCTAAGTTATTCAAGAACTCATGGAAGTCTCTAAACCTCACTTAGAGCACATTTACAAAGTACTGTTTATTTTAATGTTTGTATTAAATTGATCCCCCAGTAAAGGACAAGGAATATATTTAAATTTTGCTGACAATATGTAAAGAAAAAAAAACAAATTAATTTATTGTGTACAGTCTCCACTATTAAGTTCTATGTGTGAATGTTTGTGCATGTGTCCACGTGTACATAAGACATACTATACAACCAAACCAAAGTGAACTAACATTTTACCTTGGTTGCTAATGCAAGCCTGATTCAATTGTTTAACAATCAGGCAAAAATGACATATTTCTGTTAACTATTAGAATGGCCTTAAATGTATTTCCAGAAAGATAAATAAAAACATTGTACTATTTAACATATATATTGATTATAAGCATCATACTTATTTCAAAATCAATTTAAAGGTAACTTGGTACCTAACACTAGAAACTGGGCATACAGTCTAAATACAAAAGAACTCAATAGGATTATGAAGCCCCTTAAAATGTCAAGGGCAGCTTTGGGAGAGTAACCATTATCAGATACAGTTATCCAGGTGAGAACAAAGTTATGACAAGCAGTAGGGTGAGAGCCACAGTGGAAGACTTAGATGAGAATCAGAGTGGAAAGAAGCTTTAAAAGGAAAATTAAGTGCAAGGAAAGGTTGCAATATGGAACACCTGGGGTCTTCTCATACACGGAATGTATGTGTTGGTGGCCCTCTTTTGGAACATCTGCAATTATGTCCTCATGGGCTTCCCTTCATGTATCTTCTAAAGCCAAGAATATTAAATTTTAATATTTCACTGTAGAGCAATCTAACTAAAACAGGCCAGATTTCCAATACATGTCAGAAAAGAGAAAAACAAATCATAGAACTCTTCTTTGGTGAATTATTTTCCATGAAAATATTTTCTGTAAGTCTTATTAAGCTCCATTAAGAAAAACTAAACTTGCATGAACTGATTGGTTAATACATCAAAGTGATTGAAAAGGGTGGCTATACACAGCAGGGAAATTCTATTGTAGAGAAAATTCATGTAGTCTATATCCTTCTTGTAGTGGTGCTTAAACTTAACACTCCCTGATTGTTCTACCTGGTTTATACAATTCCCAGAGAGTATACATAATCAAATACTCCCACTAATAGAGGGTTGAGCCACAATATTTTCTAGCCATTGGTAATGTTTCTCTTGATGCTAAAGCATTTGGTTTCTGTAAGTGTTACCATAGTATCTCTGTGCCAATACAGTAGGACACATTTTTGGTACCTGTGGAAGTAGACACTTTCCTGCCTACTGCATATTAAATCAAATAAACCAAAATATTTAATTGTGTTATAGATAAACATTTTAACTGTGAAAGTTCTTTGATTTTGAAATGGAGAACAAAGAGATCTGAACACATTGGACAGGCTGAACAGAATGATCTGATTAAATTCCTCACATACCAAAAAAGAAAAAAACAAGAAGAAGAAAAAGACTGATGACCACTAAGGAAAGTTTTGTACTATAGAATTAAATGTTAGGAGTGTTCAAATAACAAAGTAGGAAAATGTCATTGTTGTCTTGAAACATTTACTGCAGAGATGAATGGGTCTGCAGTGTAGAGTACATAAAATGCAAATAGATTATCAGGGAGTTGAACATTTATTACGTGACTTTTAGGGGATATACTGGGACATCTCTATTTTGGAAAAATGCATTCCATTGCATGCAGTTAATTGTGAAGAATAGAGAAAAATGAATAATCTCAGGGCACAAAACAATCTTGTTTTGATTGGATTATCATATCTGATATCAAAATCATTTTGTTTATTTTTTTAACAATGCATTTTATTTCAATTATAGGTATACAAAAATCATCACAAGTCAATTTGATAGATTTATGTCCCAAACCCACAGTGCATTCCCCCACCCCTCCAGATTGCCTTATTTGAAAAACCAAGGTTTTCCAAAGTCTGTGAGTCAGTCTGTTCTGCAAAGAAGTTCATTGCATCTTTTTAATTTCCATATGTAAGTGGTAGCTTTGGGTGTTGCTGTCTAATTGTCTGACTGGTTTCACTTCGCATGATATTTTCTAGGTCCATCCATGTTGCTATAAATGTAGCTATTTCATTTCTTTTAATGGCTGAGTAATATTCCTTTGTGTGTATGTAGCATATCTTCCCTATCCACTCCTCTGTCGATGGGCATTTAGGTTGTTTCCATGACCTGGCTACTGCATAGAGTGCTACAGTTAAAACTGGAGTACATGTGTCTTTTTGAGTCATGGTGTCTGCTGGATAGATGCCCAGGAGTGGGATTGCTGGATCAAATGGTAATTCTATTTTGAGTTTTCTGAGGAATCTCCATACTGATTTCCACAGTGGTTGCACCAATTTGCATTCCCACCAACAATGTAATAGGGATCCTTCTTCTCCACACCCTCTCCAGCACTTGTTGTTTGTAGACTTTTTGATGATGGCCATTCTGGCTGGTGTAAGTTAGTACCTCATAGTGGTTTTGATTTGCATTTCTCTAATGAGGAGTGATGTTGAACATCTTTTCATGTGTTTATTTGCCATCTGCATGTCTTCTTTGGAGAATTGTCTGCCTAGATCCTCTGCCCATTTTTTGATGGGTTGTTTGTTTCTTTGGTATTGAGCTGTAGGAGCTGTTTGTAAATTTTGGAGGTTAATCCCTTGTCAGTCGATTCATTTGCAAATATTTTCTCCTATTCTGTGGGTTGTCTTTTCGTTTTGTTTAGGGTTTCCTTAGCTGTGCAGAAACTTTGAAGTTTAATTAAGTCCCATTTGTTTATTTCTCTCTTTATTGTCCTTACTCTGACACATGGATCTGAGAAGATGTTGCTATCATTTATGTCAGAGAGTGTTTGGCCTATGTTTTCCTCTAAGAGTTTTATAGTATCTGGCCTTATATCTAGATCTTTAATCCATTTTGAGTTTATTTTTGTGCATGGTGTTAGGAAGTGTTCTAGTTTCATTTTTTTACATGTAGCTGTCCAGTTCTCCAAGCACCACTTGTTGAAGAGGCTGTCTTTTGTCCAATGTATATTCTTGGCTCCTTTGTCATAGATTAGTTGACTATAGATGCGTGGATTTAATTCTGGGCTTTCTATCCTGTTCCTCTGATCTATATTTCTGTCTTTGTGCCAGTACCATACGGTTTTGATGACTGTAGCTTTGTAGTAGAGTCTGAAGTCCGGGAGCCTGATTCCTCCATCTTCATTTTTCTTTTTCAGGATGTCTTTGGCTATTCTGGGCTTTTTGTGTTTCCAAACACACTTTAAAATATTTTGTTCTAGTTCTTTGAAAAAGGTCCTTGGTAATTTAATAGGGATTGCATTGAATGTGTAGATGATCTTGGGTAGTATAGTCATTTTGATAATATTGACTCTTCCAATCCAAGAGCATGGTATATCTTTCCACCTGTTTATGTCATCCTGGATTTCTTTCATCAGTGCCTTATAATTTTCAGAGTACAGGTCTTTTGTCTCTTTAGGCAGGTTTATTCCTAGGTATTTGATTATTTTCGATGCGATGGTAAACGACATTGCTTCTCTAATTTCTCTTTCTGATCTTTCATTGTTGGTATATAGAAATGCAGTTGATTTCTTTGTATTAATTTTGTATCCTGCAACTTTGCCAAATTCATCGATGAGCTCTAACAGTTTTCTGGTAGAGTTTTCTGGATTCTCTATGTATAGTATCATGTCATCTTCATTTCTAATTTTATTGATTTTTGTCCTCTCTCTTTTTTTCTTTATAAGTCTGGCTAAGGGTTTATCAATTTTGTTGATCTTTTCAAAGAACCAGCTTTTAGTTTCATTGATCTTTTCTATGATTTTCTTTGTTTCTATTTCATTGATTTCTGCTCTGATCTTTATGATTTCTTTTCTTCTACTAACTTTAGGTCTTGTCAGTTCTTCCCTCTCTAGCTGCTTTAGATGTAAAGTTAGGTTGTTTATTTGAGCTTTTTCTTGTTTCCTGAGGTAGGCTTATATTGCTATAAACTTCCCTTTTAAAACTGCTTTTGCTGCATTCCAGAGGTTTTGGAGCCTTCTATCTTTGTTGTCATTTGCTTCTAGGTATTTTTTAATTTCCTCTTTGATTTCTTCAGTGATCCATTGGTTGTTTAGGAGTGTGTTGTTTAGTCTCCACGTATTTGTATTGTTTGCCATTTTTTTCTTGTCGATTTCCAGTCATATAGCATTGTGGTCAGACAAGATACTTGATGTGATTTCAGTTTTCTTAAAGGTACTGAGGCTTGATTTGTAGCCCAGGATGTGATCAACCTTAGAGAATGTACGTGCGCACTTGAGAAGAATGTGTATTCTGTTGCTTTTGGATGGAATGTCCTATAGATATCTATTTAGTCCATCTGATCTAATGCTTTATTCAGGGCCTGTGTTTCCTTATTGATTTTCTGCCTGGGTGACCTGTCCATTGCTGTAAGTGGGGTGTTAAACTCCCCCACTATGACAGTGTTATTGTTGATTTCTCCTTTTATGGTTGTTAGCAGTTGCCTTATATATTGTGGTGATCCTATGTTGGGTGAGTTAGTATTTAAAATTGTTCTCTCTCCTTCTTGGATTGATCCTTTGATCAGTATACAGTGCCCTTCCTTGTCTCTTAAAATGTTCTTCATCTTAAAGTCTATTTTGTCTGATAGGAGTATTGCTACTCCGGCTTTCTTTTGATGCCCGTTTACATGGAATATTTTCTTCCATCCTCTCACGTTCAATTTGTATGTGTCTCTAGAAGTGAAGTGGGTCTCTTGAAGACATCATATATATGGGTCTTGTTTTTGTATCCATTCGGCTAGTCTATGTCTTTTGGTTGGGGCATTCAGTCCATTAACATTTAAGGTAATTGTCGATATATATGTCCTTATTGCCATTGTATTAACTGGTTGGGGTTTTTGTTGCTCATTTTTTTTTTTCTTCCCTTATTCTCTTATTGTCTCCTCTCACAAGATGGCTATCTTTAATGTTGTATTTGAGTTGATTTTTCTTATTTGTTTGTGTATCAATTGTAGATTTTTGGTTTGCAGTTACCCTGAAGTTTTGATATAGGAGTCTACATATAACTGAGTTTGTATTAAGCTGTTGGTTTTTTAATTGCACGTGCTTCTCCAGTGACCTGCATTTGTGCTCTCTTCTCATGATTTCTGATTTTGGTAGTTGTGCATGGATGATTTAGTATATTTACTGTATATATGCCTTTACTGGTGAGCCTTATTATTTGTGGTGTTTTTGTTTCTGGTTGTGGCATTTTCTCTTCTGCCTAGAGAAGTTCCTTTAGGATTTGTTGTAAAGATGGTTTAGTGTTACAGAAATCTCTTAGCTTTTGCTTGTCTGTAAAGGTTTTGATCTCTCCTTCAAGTCTGAATGAGAACCTTGCTGGGTAAAGTAATCTTGGTTGGAAGTTTTTTCCTTTCATCACATTAAGTATATCATGCCACTCCCTTCTGGCCTGCAGAGTTTCAGATGAAAAATCTGCTGATAATTTTATTGAGGTTCCCTTGTATGTCATTTGTTTCTTTTCCCTGGCTGCTTTTAAAATTTTCTCTTTGTCTTTAATTTTTGTCATTTTGATTAATATGTGTCTCGGGGTGTTCCTCCTTGGGTTTATTTTATATGGTACTCATTGCGCTTCCTGGATTTGAGGAGTGTTTCCTTTCCTGTATTAGGGAAGTTTTCAGCTATTATCTCTTTGAATATTGTTTCTGTCCCCTTCTCTCTCTTTTCTCCCTCTGGCACCCCTGTAATACTGATGTTGATGCATTTAACATTATCCCAGAGTTCTCTGAGACTCTGCTCATTTCCTTTCAATCTTTTATCTCTTTTCTCTTCTGCATTAGTGATTTCCATTAATCTGTCCTCCACCTCACTGATTCGTTCTTCTGCCTCCTGTATTCTACTGTTGGCTGCTTCTAATGAATTTTTTATGTCAGTTATTGTATTTTGCATCCCCTGTTTAATTTTTACATCTTGTGTTTCTTTGCTCAGTGTTTCCTGTAAATTATCCATATTTGCCTCCAGTTTATTTCCAATGCCTTGCATCATCTTCAGCATCAACAGTCTAAAGTCTCTTTCTGGGAGGCTGATAATCTCCTCATCACTGAGCTGTTTTTCTGGGCTTTTGTCTTTCTCCCTTATCTGATTTATAGTTTTCTGTCTTCATTTTTATAGGTTTTTGGTGTGGTGACCTTTGTTGCGACAATAGAGTTGTAGCATCTCTTTGTTCTGGTGTTTACCTCCTCTGTGGCTAAAGTTGCTAAGGAGGGGGCCTTGCTATAGGCTTCCCGATGGGAGGAGGTGATGCCTGCTCACTAGTAGGTGGGGTTGATTCCTGTCCCTCTGATGGGTGGGGCTTTGTCTCTGGATGAGATTAGAGGCTGGCTGTGTGCCTGAGGGGTCTTTGGGCAGCCTATTTACTGATGGATGGGGCTGTGATCCCACCCAGATTATTGTTTGGCCTGGGGCTTCTCAGCACTGATGGGAGGGACCAGATTTTCCCAGAAATGGCCACCTTCAGAGAAATGCAAGCTGATTAATGTTCTCAAGAGCTTCACCTCCAATGCCCTTCCCCCACAACAAGCCACAGTCACCCCTGTTTTCCCAGGAGTCCTCCAAGAATTGCAGTCAGGTTCCACCTGGATTACTATGGAGACTTTGCTTTGCCCTGGGACCCAGTGCACGTGAAAGTCTGTGTGTGCCTTTCAAGAATGGGGTCTGTTTCCCCCAGTCCTGTGGAGCTCCTGAACACAAGCCCTTCTGGTCTTCAATGCCAGGTGCTCCAGGGGCTCTTTTTCCCTGTGCCATATCCTTAGGCGTGGGGATTTGACGTGGGGCTCAGAACTCTCAGTCCTGTAGCTGAGTCTCTGTGATACAGTTCCTTTCCAGTCTGTGGGGCTTCCAACTTCCAGTATGGGGTTGCTTCTATTGCGTAACCGCCCCTCCTACCTCTTGATGTGGTGTCCTCTTTGTCTTCTGGAATAGAATATCATTTTTGGAATTTTACACTCCATTTGTTTGAAGGTTGCTTTGCATTTGGTTGTAGTTTTGTTGTTTTTGGGGAGAGAAGTTGAGCACCAGTCCTTCTATTCCACCATCTTAATCCAATCTCTCCGCAAATCAATATCACTTTAGATTAATCAAAGTAACATTGTAACCTTCAGCTTCCTGAATACCTGAACCTGACCTTTGAGTTATCTTTGTTAATATATTTGGATAATTGGAAACATTTTTTTCTTTCATATTTTACCACATAAAAATAATTGTATAGTTTAGCTGTTTTATACATTTTATGTGGATACTAGATGCCATTAAAATGTTAATGTAAAAGGTTTTTTGTCAAGTTTCTCTGAATAGTGATTCTTCATAATTGCTTAGAATGCTAGCTATGAGCCATGGAATGATGAACCAAACTGGAATCAAACCAGTTTTTGAAAACTGATTATAGTCATGAGTTTATATCAGTGATAGTTCGAGCCTAGTTGGTATACAGAGAAGGGGAAGGAGGGATAGGTGGGTGACAGAAACTGGGAGAAGGTCATAGAAGATCTTGATTACTATATTTAAGAGATTGGACCCTTTATGACAGATCTTGGTGGTCTATTAAATGGCATAACAACTACCAGTAGGGTTCTGGAGACAGACAATTACTGTTCACATTCCCATTCCCAACAATTACTTACTTAGGTTGATACCTAGTGTATAGGTAGGCTTCAACAAGATCTATAACCTTCCCAGGGCCATTTATTCATCTAAAAAATTAAGATGATAATAGTAACAATGTGTTGTTTTTAAAATTATTGGGGAGTTTCCATCATGGTGAGGAGGAAACAAATCCAACAAGAAACCATGAGGTTGCAGGTTTGATCCATGGCCTTGCTCAGTGGGTTAAGGATCCGGTGTTGCTGTGAGCTGTGGTGTAGGTCTCAAATGTGGCATGGATCTGATGTTGCTCTGGCAGTGGTGTAGGTCAGCAGCTGTAGCTCTGATTGGACCCCTAGCCTTGTAACTTCCATATGCAGTGGGTGCAGCCATACAAAAAAAATGAAAAAAAAGAAAATTATTGCAATTAAATCTACCAAATGGCTGAGAACAGTGCCTGACACATAGGGAATGCTATATAATATGAGCCATCATGACCCTCATCATTAACCAGAAAGTGATACACAGACACGTATGATAGGGTGAAGTATGGAAAAATTTACAGACAGTTCTTATTGGATTACTCTTCTAGAAGATTCACTGTGCTATTAATAATCACTTTCAACATGCCAACCCTGTGAGGTCACTCATGGTTACTAGTATGGATGATGCCTGCTGAGAACACTAATTTGAAGACTTAGTTATATATGCTGTAATTTCAAATTCTTAGTAAGAAATATATTTATTTTCAGACAAATATTGTAGGTTAATGGATAAAACCACAAGCAAATACCTCAATCACTGAGAGTTTAAAAACGAAACTTAAAATTATTGTTTACCCTGGAGTTCCCGTCGTGGCTCTGTGGTTAACAAACCCAACTAGTATCTGTTAGGATGTAGGTGCGATCCCTGGCCTTGCTTGATGGGATAAGGATTCAATGTTGCTTTGAGCTGTGGTGTAGGTCACAGATGCGGCTCATATCTGTTGTTGCTGTGGCTGTGGTATGGGCTGGCAGCTACAGCTCTGATTCTGTCCCTAGCCTGGGAACCTCCATATGCCACAGGTACGGTCCTAAGAAGACAAAAAAAAAAGGAAAAATTATTTTTTAACCATTCTAAATAGAAGTAATTATATTTTTGCCTTAATACATGTCCAGGCTTTACTTTGTTTGAAAAATGATTTTCTCTTTCCCTAAACAAATACTATTTTGTTCTCCCTCACTTTAGGTTTTCTTTAGTTCTCATTTTAGTAGGAAGTCATCTAGCTCTAAGGTGATTCATACTTTATTTAAAATGTTCAGCATATCATGATTTTATTTTTATTCTATATTAATATGATATGCTCAATAAGGAAAGAGTAAATTTGCAGAACATAGGACAATTTTGAAAAATTATAAAATGAAAATGTTTTAACTAAGGCCTGAAAATAAAATGTTGCTTAAAAATTGAGACTTGAAGCAATGAGAATAATTAAGAATGCTGAGATGAACACACCATATAAGGTAATAGAATTATGGCTACAATGCTTGGAAATCCCCAAATTTCAGAGTTAAAATAAAAGTAATACATTTATTCAGCACCTATGTGCTAGGTACTGTAATAAATAGTCTACATGAACGTTGTTATTTAATCCTCATAATAACACCAGGGTTTATTTACCATTATCTCTCCAATTTTATGGATTAATATGTACAGTAATATTTACTCTTACATAGCTAGAAAGTGATAGGGTGATTCGAATCAAGGAAGGCTAATTTCGGAAAACAGACTTTACTAAGCTATTACACTAAAGGAAATTCCTTAAGAAAAATGAAAAGGAATCAGAATATTTGTTCTGATTACCTGTTGTGGTATAGCAAACCACTCTAAACTTACAAGAGGAGTTCCTGTTGTGGCGCAGCAGTTAAAGAATCCAACTAGGAACCATGAGGTTGTGGGTTCGATCCCTGGCTTTGCTCAGTGGGTTAAGGATCCGATGTTGCCATGAGCTGTGGTGTAGGTCTCAGACGCAGCTCGGATCCTGTGTTGCTGTGGCTGCAGTGTAGGCCATCAGCTACAGCTCCGATTAGACCCCTAGCTTGGGAACCTCCACATGCCGGGTGCCGCCCTTAAATGCCAAAAAGACAAACAAACAAACAAACAAACAAAACCTTAGAGGAATAAAACAGTGACATTTATTTTGCTTATAAATTTGGAATTTGGACAGAGAACAGCAAGGATAGCATGATTTTGTTTCAACCATCAACTAGAGCACCTTGAAATCTAGAGGCTAGAATCATCTGTAGGCTTGCTCACTCATACCTAGTGGTTGATGATGACTGCTGGCTCAGACCTTAGCTTGGGTTTTTGGCTGGAACACCTAAATGTTGTTTCTTCATATGCTTGGGCTACGGCACAACATAATGGCTGGATACAAAGGGTGATAGTAATAAGAGAGAGAGAGCCAGTTGGAAATAAAACTACTTTTTATGAGCTAGCCTTAGAAATGTAGCAGTATAACTTTTAATACCTCCTGCTTTCCAGCCAAACAGCTGATTTCACTTCAAAGAAAGAATAAATAGGCTTCACTGCTTGATGTGGTAGTGACAAAGTTCTGGAAGAGCATGCACTGGAATTATTGCTGAGACAATGTTCAGAAATTACAATCTGTTATAATGTTAGAGATGAAGGAAGAAAGTGAGCCACTAAGGTTTCCAATTGAAGAGGAAGTAATTAGGAGGGAGTGTTCAATGATAATGGAAATAAGTGGTAGTAACTGATAGGTGATATTGACAAAGCCAGTTTTCCAAATAGGTAGAAGCCAAGCCACAGTGAGTTACAAAGTGAATGGAAAAGAAGAATATGGTCAGTGGAGTGTTGCATATTCTAGCTCTTATCAATTTCTCTGGCCTAATCTGACATGCCACAGCTGGTTGTTCTCCAGGTACAATGGATTTCTACCAAGTCCTTGCAATGGTTTGCTCCCTCCATCCACAGAATCTTTGCACATAGCTTTTCTACTGCTTGATATGCAATCTCCACCTTTTTTTTTTTTTTTACCTAGTTTAATCCTACTCCTTATACAGAGTTCACTCATGTACTTTATCAAAGAATTATCCTGCCCTCATATCGTCGTGTTTCATATTACTCTTTCCTTCAAAATAGTTATCTTTGTTAGTAAATGTTCATTCTTCTGCCATTATTTGATTAATATCTCTCTCCTTTACAAGATCTGTGAGTCAAGGAATATATCTGTTTTTGTTCATCTCAAGAGCCCAGTAGAATGCATGAATATTATTGGATTCCCTTTAAGTAGTAAAAGGAAATGTTTATGAAACATTTTTTTTTGAAAATTTCTGTGTAAAAGGAAAAAACCTCGTGGTGTTTAGGGAAATATTTGATCAATGAAATTCATTAGACAAATAATGAAATTTTTAAACCTTCATAAGAAAGAACCAATTTGGTTATAGTGTTAGTGTTAGGGTGAGCTAATCTTTGTAAAAAATACACCCCAAACTTACTGAATTCATTTGTCGGTTCTGGTAGTCTGTGTGTGGAAGCTTTAGGGTTTTCTATATATAGTATCAATGTCATCTGTGTGGTGTGAGTTTTTACTAGGCCAGATTTAAGAATGGCAGCCATCATTTACCCTCAGAGTGAGGTGGAAACCTGTCAAATGAGTGTAACTGCTCACAAGAGCCTGGGAGACGTGGGTTAGTGGTGTGCACAGGAAGAAGGGAAAACCAGTTGTGGAAAAGAGTCACTGCCTCTGCTATCACAGTCATCAAGCAATATCTTGAATTATTATGGTTTGGAAGTCTATCAGAGTACCTTTGAAGAAAGCTGAAAATATTTGATAATACATAGTTACTAAGGCAATTACTGATCATTCAAATAAGTTGTATGATAAAGCAGAATAGAAATATATCTAAAGCTGAAATTTTGGGTTGGATGGTAGGAAATGACTCTTTAGATGATTACCACAGCATTTAGGGGGGGAAAAAGTTGTCTTGAAATTATCCAATAAAGGCCAGAATGTCTTCTCTGAAACACTAACATGATTGCTTGCCTGATTATTCAGAAGTTCCATGTACTATTCATCAGTTTTATAAGAAAAAAATAGATGTGCAAATGATCATTTAATGATGCAGCTTCAAAGGGGACTACAGGGAAAGGGAACACCTAAAATCATTAGATTCTCAAGATTATAATTACAGACCTGATTTTTGAGCAGGGGATTTTCCATACTTGAAAAAGATTTTTAGAAATCTGAGTATGAAAGAAACTGAAAAAGAAAGGGTAAATATCACTCATTCCTTTTTTTAACCTCAAATATTCTTTTATAGAATTAAGTTTTAAACGTTATTAAAGTATATAAAATATTGTATTAAATTAGACTACATTATGAATCTTTACATATCTACAATGCATGACTATCTTAATGAGATATTCCATTTTAAAGTCCTGACAGAAAGGTTGTAAACGATTTCTACCAGTTCCCTCTTTCCTTTCTGTTCAAGGACCAATTATTTCTCAAAAGGTGGCCAAGCACTTGGAGTGGACACTGCTCAATTAAACTTGGAGGCAAACTCTATCAGTCTGGGTCCTATGAAAAGCAGGTGACACATGCAAAAGGAGTAAGTAGAATTTAATGATGGTGCTATTTACAAAAATGTAAATAGAACCAAGGAAGCCCAGAAGGGACTAGCAAAGGCCAGGAGGGAAAAAGAGACAGAGTGGTTTTCAGAACCTTATCAGAGCTGTTGTAAGAAAGAAAATTCCTCTAGTTGTTCCTTTTCAACTAGAGGAATGAGCCTCTGTCTACCTTCTGCTTTGTTAGGGTGGGTCATAAATACCTTAACCTCTCTCTCCCCTCCCAGGCAGTTTTCCTGCCAGGATAGCTTTCCTTTGGCCAAACCAAACCAAGAGCCAGAGAGTCAGGTAGCTGATGATGAGATCCATAGAATTCAGTCTCTTGGGGCAAGACATAAGGTGAAGAATTGTGGAAAATATACCTAAGAGAACAAACAGAATGTTCAGAACAGATGCGAAAACATTTGTGTGAGAGAGATTAATAATGTATGTTACAAAGCAAGTGCATTTTTATATTCCCCAAAACTATACCTTGTTCAATAAGTAGTATGTGGATATTTGTTTCCTTTAAACAGAAATTTGAAAATTTTAAGGATAAAGAATTGAATTTGCATAAGATCTCCTTAGCAGAAATAATTAAGAGCTTTTGAAGTGATTTTTTTGAGCCATTGCCTGGTCACGATGGAATAGAGCCACTTAGGAGATGCCAAGACCAACGGCCAAGAGGTCTGATGAAACAGTTTCTGTCTGTACTCCATGTTCATCAAGAGAAAGGGGCAAGAAGGAAGAAGAGTGAGAATAAGGACCTAGAAAACGTGATGTTCAAATTTGTCAGAAAGTATTCACAGAATAATAGTCAAGGCACCCAGGCTGATGATCAGGGTCTAGAATTTCTAATCTATTAGTATTGTCACTTGAAGCTTAATTGGCATCTGTATGGCTGGGAATGGCCATAACTCAGGATTATATACATGCACAAGTTCGGGGGACAAAATCAGTGATGGATCAGGCAAAGAAGATGCGAAATCTTGGCATGCAGGCAGAGCTCAAAGAAATCTCCCAATAGACAGTGATGAAGCGTGTCTGTGAAATGGATGTCTATGAAATTGTTAATTGACCATTAGAGAGGTTCATCATGGTAGCTAGATTAATATCATGCAGATGGTAGACGGATGAGTAGAAAATCAATTGCAGATCTTTTGTCTCAAATAAAAATTCTTTTTATTATAACATATGGCCTACGGCAAAGAAGAAATAAAGATATCATCAATTAAAAGGAATCATTCTTTAACAAGTCTGGAAGTTTTTCCTAGCAACTGAATCTTTCTATTTAAACCAAAGCAACAATATATTTATAATGTACAGGTTTAGAGCTAATAGTACAATTGTAGGAAATCAAAACACATCTTGAAATGTTAAACACTTTGGTGTTTTCCTCAGACATTTGGCCTTTAAGATGTCTATCTCAGATTAAATTTTTACATTTAAATTTAATTAAATGTAAAATTTTTACATTTTAAAGGAATAATTTCATACATTCTAGAGCATTGTTTATTAGCATATCTGAAGCTGTTTTTTCTAATACTAATAAATTTCCTAATAAATTAATTTATTGGGCCTATTATTCAAGACGTTTTTATATTATCAGGCAGTTTTGTAGGAGTCACTGATTTTTACTTTTATAGTGGGATAAGAAAATATGTAAATATCAAAACAAAATACTTTGGTTAAATCTCAGCTCTGCTGTAAAGTTAAATGATGTATAGTTTGCAGTTTATTTGAGACTTAGTTCCCCCTTCTGAAAAATTAAGATATTGTTATCTGTTTCACTTGGTTGTATCCTAGTCCGTAAAGCTTATGGAAGTGTTTTGAGACCTGTGGAAGGAAGGCACGATTCTTTTCTACATGCATCATTTGACAGCCATGACCCAAAGAATGTAGTAATAGCTCTTCTTTTTTTTTAAAGAAGTATAGTTGATTTACAATGTTGTGTTAATTTTTGCTGTACAGCAAAGTGACTGTATATATACACTTTTAAAAAATATTATTTTCCATTATGGTTTATAATAGAACATTTAATATACTTGTCTGTGCTGTATAATAACACTTTGTTGTTTATACCTTCCATGTTTAATAGCTTACGTCTGCCTACCCCAAACGCCCACTCCACCCCTCCCCAACCCCATTCCCCCTTGGCAACCTAAAGTCTGTTATCCTTGTCCTTGAGTCTGTTTCTCTCTCATTGATAGGTTCATTCCTTTCTATTATATTTTAAATCCCATTTTGTATTTGCCTTTCTCTTTCTGGCTTACTTCACTTAGTATGAGAATCTCTAGTTGCATCTGTGTTGCTGTGAATGGCGTTATTTCACTCTCTTTATGGCTGAGTAGTATTTAATTATATGTATGCACCACATATTCTTTATATATTCATCTGTCAATGAACATTTATGTTGTTCCCATGTCTTGGCTATTGTAAATAGTGATGCTATGAATATTTGAGTGCATTTATCTTTTTGAATTGTAGTTTTGTCTGTATATATTTCCAGGAGTGGAATTGCTGGATCATATGATAACTCTATCCTTAGTTTTCTGAGGAGCCTCCATACTGTTTTCCATAGTGACCATACCAATTTACATCCCCATCAACAGTGTAGGAGGGTTCCCTTTTCTCCACACCTTCTCTGACATTTGTTGTTTGTAGACTTGTTAATGATGGCCATTCTGACCGGTGTGATGTGGTACCTCAGTGTAGTTTTGATTTACCTTTCTCTAATAATTGGCAATGTTGAACATTTTTTTCTTGTGCCTATTGGCTATTTGTACTTCTTTGGAGAAATATCTGTTTAGAGCTTCTGCACCATTTTTCATTTGGGTTGTTTGGGGTCTTCTGTTGTTGAGTTGTTAGAGCTATCTGTATATTTTGAAAATTAAGCCCTTGTCGGTTGCATAGTTTGCAAATATTTTCTCCCATTCTGTAGGTGGTCTTTTCATTTTGTTTATGGTTTCCTTGCTGTACAAAAACTTGTTAGATTAGACTTCATTTATTTATTTTTGTTTTTGTTTCTATTGCCTTGGGGAGACTTACCTAAGAAAACATTGATACAATTTATGTCAGAAAATGTTTTACCTATGATCTCTTCTAGGAGCTTTGTGGTATCAGGTCTTATTTAAGTCTTTAGGCCATTTTGAGTTTATTTGTTTGTCTGGTGAGAGGGTGTGTTCTAACTTTGTTGATCTACATTTGGCCATTTATCTTTCCCAACACCACCAGCTAAAGAGAGATTTTCCTTTTGTATATTTGTGCCTCTTTTGTTGAAGACTAATTGACTGTAGCTGTCTGGGCTTATTCTGAGCTCTCTCTTTTATTCCATTGAGCATATACCTGTTTTTGTACCAGTACCATACTGCATTGATTACTGTAGCTTTGTAGTATTATCTGAAGTCTGGCAGTGTTATGCCTCCTACTTTGTTCTTTTTCTTCAGGATTGCTTTGGCAATTCTGTGTTTTTAATGGTTCCCCATATACATTTTTGGATTATTTTATTTCTGTGAAAAATGTCATGGGTAATTTGAGAAGGATTACATTAAATCTGTAGATCACTTGGGTAGTATGGCCATTTTAGCAATATTAATTCTTCCAGTGCAAGAACATGGGATATCTTTCCATTTATTTAAATCATCTTCAGTTTCCTTTCTTAACAAAGGAAAGGTTTTATAGTTCTCAGACTATAAATCTTTCATCTCCTTAATCAGGTTTATTCCTAAGAATTTTATGTTTATGGGTGCAATTTTAAAAGGTATTGTTCTTTTATGTTCCCTTTCTGATATTTCATTTTTAGTGTAAATAAATGCAACCAATTTCTGAATATTAATCCTGCTATCTTGATGAATTCATTTGTCAGTTCTAGTAATTTTTGTGTGGCGTCTTTAGGGTTTTCTATATATAGTATCATGTAATCTGCATATAATGACAATTTTACCTCTCAGGCCTCTTTTTGAATACTGTATATTCCAGAACTTTGTCCTATAGGTATTACGGTGTCAAACATTTTGATCAAATTTATTACAGTTTATCTAAAATAAGGACTGATGATTCATGTATGCCTGGATACTCCACTACCCTCACTTTATTTTTCCCCTGCCATATCATGTAATATTACTTTATTTATTTATTTATTTATTTACTTACTTACTTACTTACTTACTTATTTATCTTTTTAGGGTCACACCTGTGGCATATGGAAGTTCCCAGGCTAGGGGTCAAATTGGAGCTGTAGCTGCCAGCCTACAGCACAGCCACAGCTAAATGGGATCTGAGCTGCCTCTATGACTTACACCACAGTTCATGGTAACTCTGGATCCTTAACCCAGTTAGTGAGGCCAGGGGTCAAACCCATATCCTCATGCATACTAGTCAGGTTCGTTGCCAGTGAGACATGATGGGAATTCCTGTTGATATTGCTTTAATTGATCACAGAAGTAATGTCAGAGCACAGTGAATGCCACACTGAACCTCTTTTGTTCCTGCTAATCACTACACAGGAGTGCTATTAATAACTTTAGAGAGACTGAACCTATCCCTCCCAGTTTTACTATATCAAGCTTGTGTTCTTTTGCCATCTAGTTTACCTACAAGTCCCCACTTTCTCTCATCTACCAATGCCAAAAGTAGTACAGAAATAAAAAAAAAAACTGGATATTTATAATGCACCTAATATCTAACGGTTCCTAAGCTGTGTTGTTACTTGTGAGTGTTTTTTTTTTTTTTAGTCCTTTTGTCATTTTAGGGCTGCACCTGCCACATATGGAGGTTCCCAGGCTAGGGTTCTAAACAGAACTGTGGCCACTGGCCCTCACCACAGGCACAGCAACACCAGATCCTAGCTACGTCTGTGACCTACACCATAGTTCACGGCAATGCCAGATCCTTGACCTGCTGAGCGAGGCCTGGGATCGAACCCTCACAGTCCCTAGTAAGATTCGTTTCCACTGCACCACGATGGGAACTCTGCGAGTTTGTACTTATTATCCCAACAGTGAAGGGCCAGAATAACAGTGCCTCTAGTAACTGCATATGATGCAGCAGTCCTACTCCTGGCCATGTATCTGGACAAAACTATAATTCAAAAAGATATAGACACCTGTATGTTCATAGCGGCATTATTTACAAGACATAGAAACGATCTAAATGTCCATAAATAGGTGAGTGAATTAAGAAGATGTGGTATATATACATAATGTGATACTACTCAGCCATAAAAATAATCGAAAAATGGCATTTGCAGCAATGTGGATGCAACTAGAGATTCTCAAACTAAGTGAAATAAGTCAAAAAAAGAAGGATAAATACCATATGATATCACTTATATGTAGATTCTAAAATATGGCACAAATGAACCCATCTACAAAACAGAAATGGACTCGTGGACATAGAGAACAGATTTGTGGTTGCCAGTGGGGAGGAGGAAAGGATTGGGCTGGACAAGGAGTTTGGGGTTAGTAGATGAAAATGATTACATTCAGAATGGATCAACAATGAGGTCTTAGTGTACAGCATAGAGAACTATATCCGGTCTCTTGGGATAGACTATGATGGAAGATAATATAAGAAAAGGAATGATATATATGTATGATGAGGTCACTTTATTGTACAGCAGAAACTGGCCCAACATTGTAAATCAATTATACTTTGATATATTTTCTTTAAAATGTTGAAACAAAAAGTATCAGAACTAAAATTGCTTTTTTCAGCTCTCATCCAAGTGTTGTGTTCCAATTCCGTACCCTAATTCAGAATTAATTGACATTTTATGTGAACATTTCATAATAGATGATCATGATGAAGATACAGTTGCTATTTAGACACAGGAACAGAGCCCTACAACATCAGTAGAATATCTTGCAGGAGAGACTATTTGTAGAATTGTAATAATTGCATAGATCTGGAAGTGAACTGCTTACAGTCAAATTCCAGTTGTGCCTTCAGTAGTTCTATGACTGAAGAAGTTATTCCTCAAACTCCCTGTGACTTAGTTTCCTAGAATTTAAAATAAAATAGTAATAACACTGACTCGAGTTTTTTGAAAAGATTAAATTAGTTAAGGCAAGTGCCTGCCATATAGTAATAAGAAGCCCTCTATTAAAATGGTGTCTGGCAAATAAGAAGCTACTGTTATTATTAGGTCCCACTGAATTCACATACACAACCAAAAAAGCAAAGCTTCATTTACATGTTCTAGATATAAAATAAAATTTAAATTAAGTTTTTGTTATCAACATTTTCTGTGAGACAGAAATTTATTTGCACGATTTAATTCTGAAGGAAAAATAACCTTAGTCTTACTTTCTATTTATTGACTGACAATGTGTTGTGTTGATATTTGAGCATTATATTCAGTCTTCATTGATCATCATTTTTCTTTTCCCTTTTTATTTTTTTTGTCTGAAACCCACAGATAAATGTGCTTAGTGCTGTTCAATAAGATTTAATTGAAATAAGATTTTAATGTCAGAAATAAAATTAGAAAGCAGGATTTTAAATAGCTTCTTCAATTTAAAAAAAAAAGACATCACATGAAATTGCACCTTCTGAAATGTCCAGTGGGCTATCTTGCCTTCCCTAAGAACATATGAAGTGCATTTCCAAGGAGAAAGTGTATTTGTTTTTACTGCTGGAATGCCAAGTTTATGAGTCAAATGGAGTCACTATGCAAAAATAAATAGCAGCATAATGATGATTACAAACAGCCTTACCTTTGTGTAGCAGCCTTACGTTTGCTGCAGCTCAAGGCCTTTCACAGACTGTCTTTCTAATCTCCTTAATGTTTCTACCAAAGACAGAAGTAGTTATGGACTAAAACCTCAAATTTTGCATGTGAAAAATCACTGACATAAACCAATTATCAAATTATTTTAGGCTACATTTCAAATCAATGCCAAACCTCAAAGGAAATCCTGACATTCTGAGTCTCTGTTTTCTCTACTACCTCAAACAACAGGAAAACCCTTTCCTTTTATAGATACTTCGGAAGTTCAGCATTGTTGGAGGGGAGGCTAGGAGGCATAACACAGCTTGGTGGTATCATATATCATCACATTCACATCTGATCCCCTTTAAAACCACCCTAAAGCAAAGTGAAAATACTCTTCATTTCTTCAGGAGACAAAGAACATCAAGCACATTTTCCCAAAACGGTTTATTTGACTGAATAGCTTCATGAAATATGTCCATTTTATTTTAAATTCTCTGTAGCCTATAAAAGAATAGGAATTCTGTTCATGGAAGGTCATACAGAGAAGATTAGGGTTGAAAAGAACTTTGAAGACCTCTTTATCCAACTCTCTGATATTACAGAGGAAGATCAGTGAGGTCTTATTACTTGCTCAAGGTCACACCTTGAGTACCTTTTTTACAGGGCACTTTCAATCATACAGGACTTTATAGCTGTGCCTTTCTCAGAGTTTTCAGGGGCATGAAGATGAGTGTGTTTCTGCATGCAGCTAACATTCATTGTCATTCCTTTTTTTCCCCCTCATTCTTCAGCTTTTTCCTCTCATCCTGTTCAGTAGTTTTTGCAAAGTCATCATACAAACTTGAAACTCCTCAAAACTACCTTTTCATCACATCTATTCTGGGAATCTAGCTGATCCTCTCCCTGGAGATCTATGGAAGAATAATTGTTTCTCTGTCAGGTTAAATAAATTGTTTTTTGTTTTTGTTTTTTTGTTTTAATTTAGCAAATAAACTGTTATTTCTTCTTCCAATATAAAATATTCCCAACTTTTGACATCTGTACTGCCATGAACTATTGGGATGGTTGTAAACAGAGACTCTCATCCCTAAATGACAGTAAAGCGTGGAGTGTTACAGAAACTGAAATAGCAATGGGATACTAAGGGCCATGAAAAAGGGAACTATAAACCTAGAGAAATTTAAGTAGGAAAAGTAAATTAAATGTGCTACTTTTTGCATAATTTCCACTTTCTTTCATAATTATAATTCACTTCCCCTTTTAATAATGTCTGGTCAGATGATTGCTAGGCACCCTGTGGTATCCAAATGCATTGTTCTTTCTCTTCTAATGCTAAGAGTTTTATGTTGGTGTTGTTTACTTTGTACTCTAAGTGTGATGATGATACCTCTTTAGCTCTGCTCAGTCTGTACTTCCTTCAGTAACCAGTGCCTGGTAAGCTGTGACATTATAGGTGGGAAGCGCCTGGCACAGTTTTTGACACAGAACTTCTTTATATGTCTATCCTGGGGAGCTGGAATTCTTTCCTGTTAGGACAATTAATGTCATATAAGCCAATTCATTATCCTGAAGCTGAGTATAGATTTCTCTGGTATATATTCTCAAGGTTTCTTCAACAAAATTGTTTCCAGGCTTTCAGAGGTGAACTTGAATTTATTCCACTTCTTCCGGGATAGTCAATGACCTGTGGTTTCCCATTGCTTTATTAGCCAACATGTATATTATTAAAGATAAATTTTCTGCTTTGAATAATAGTACTTACTATTCACTTAAGACTATCATCTGCACCTCGGCTTGATTTCCATACTAAGTAGTTTCTTTATGATACATATATGTCTTAGAATACATATCTTACTCTTTGTCCCCTCCAGTCCCTAAGTAAAATTTTCAGTGTAGAAGTGACTTTGGTAAGTATGTCCTTCTACTCCTGTGTCTGACCCCAGAATAAGCCCCATGGATGGGTCACACACCAGGATTTATTGCTTTTCAATAGAGACAAGCCTCAGACTATATAGCATTTGACTAAGACTTCAACAGAAAATATGGAAAGAAAAAGACAAAAAATCTGGCATGTTTCTAGTATTTTTCTGAGGACTACAGTACTTGAATACTTACAGTTTTCTCTGCTAGAGTTGATATAAAAACAAGTTGATTAACTGTAGTTTTTCCATATATCTTAAAATCCATACATGAATTTACCAGTATCCTTTCCATTGTTTCTGATTTTCATCAGAATCTCACATATTTACTTTTTAAAGAAAAAACTATGGAAAATTTTATTTTCCATAGGCTATAGGAATTTATCATATTATATATATATTGGGCTTTTAGTTCATATTCCAATAGGAACCTAATTAAATATCAAGATACATGTAAAAATTAGTCACTTAAAATAATTTATAATTGATACTGGACTATTTTAACTTGGTATGTTACTCCAAAAAATTGTGGAGGGTGTGAACAGTTAAATAATAATTTCAGTGGTGTCCCTCATAAGCCAGAAGTAGATGTTCCTTTTTTTCTGCCCCATACAATTATTTTTCACTTAAGAGAGATACCATACTATTACGGAAATACTCCACTTTGCTTGTCCCACATATTTTACTCCTTGGCTAACAGACTCGGTTTTTGTAACATGAACACATATTGGTTCTTTATTTAGCAAAAGGAGGGCATGTGACTTGGACCCAACCCTCAAAGTATCCCAGATCTAGCATCTTTCTCTAATATATAGAGGAAAACATGTACGTTGAGGTTGCTTGTGTTAGGTTGGATTTCTATAGGAGCAGACCCTGAGGCCTAGATTTGAAAGAAATTAGTTTATTTCAGAGATTATCTAATAGAGTACTGGTAGGGGAACAGGGAATGATCAGGGAAGGGAAAATAATCTTCTGAGGATGTGCTAAATGAGCAGACAACTGCTTTGGGAAATTGGAGCTCAACCCCATTGGGAACTGCTGGGCAATAGTGTAGAACAAACCTTAAAGTTGAAATTTGCTTCAGGGGTTGTTACGTCCTCCACACTTCCAGCTTGACCTTGTTCTGACAGCCACAGAAAGACCCCAGGCAGAGAGACTGCAGATGCTTGAGATAAGAAGCCACTGGCATGTGCAGGAACTAAGTGCCAAGGGGAAACAGTCAAGGAACCAAGAGCATCCAATACATTACTCTATTGGAAGAAAGAAGTCCTTGGGGCAGCTGGTGACTATGTGAATGTCTGTGAGGAGTGAACCTAACTGAGATGAAAGCCAATACAGAGAAAAGCAGACCAGAATAAAATAGAAAAGAAGACATATAGAGAAACTGAGGTTGAACATTTTTTGAGTCCTTAGGCCCAGTTGTTAATCTCCAGATTTCCACTTTAATGTAAGTTTCCATAGTCCATTCTTGAACTTCTGGTAAAATAGAATCAGAAGGATTTTTATTTTATTTTAGTGGAATGATAACAAATACAAAGCAAAACACCAAGCAAACACTCTTCTCTAAGATAGAAAAGTGCCATAAATAATTAGTTTTGTACCCAATATGGTAGAAGCCCTCTATTGCTCTTGAAAATTTTTTTATTTGCCCTGAGTTTTACATAAGTGTGTGTGTATGTTTGGAGCTACAATCATTGATAATCATGGGAAAATAACATTTAAGTTTAGTTTCTTACGGTAATATTGGACCCACACCTATTTTCCATCACATTCCCCATCTCCCTTCATAGGCACTGCTTAAGAGTAAACAAGTGTGATTCAGGGGATCCTTTGCTCAAAAGCACATGGTTCACTTTCACATCCCCCATATTTAAATGAGACATTAGTTCATAATTATTTAGCATTGGCTGTTGAGTATAAGCTCCTGTTCTCAGTAAGTCAGACTTGGTATGTCAGACTTGATAAGTTAGACTTCTTTTTCCTGATCCAACCAGGTAATTTCCTACATTTTGAGTCCTGGAAAATAAAAACAACTACCTCAGCCTATTTTTATGCAAGATAAGGGTTTTTTTTTGCACCAAGAATTATAAAGTCCAGTATCAAATGAGTGACTGTACAATCTAGATTGAACTTGTCTGATTGAATCTGTATGAAATCTTATCTGAAAGAAATTCCCAGATGAACAGCAGATTTTCAATTTGGACTTTAGACTTTTATTATCAAATACTCTGCTTTTGCTTATGACATAGGAACAATGGGCCCAGATCATATTTTTTTCATCCATAGGACTTTTCTTGACCAGCTGGCCTGAAAGAGAGATCTGACATAGAAAGAAAAGTCTTGCCTTAATAATGAGTAAGTCTGTGTTAGACGAAGCAGTCACAGGAAGACACACTTCTTATCACCTGTCTAGTTTTAATCGGCAATCTAAAAATTAAAAAAATAGTTACACATAATTATAATAATGTTCCATTAGAAAGGAAAAAAAGGGCCTTAGAAACTGGCAGCTAGAATCTGTCACTACGGTATTTTGTTTCTAACTGAACCTAATATATGTATACCGAGAATACACAAAACTCATAAAAAGTCATTCTGTAACTGTGATGGAACAAGGCAGGGACACATACACTAAGCAGTCCAAACATAATAGTAATAGCAGCTTGTCAGCCCGCTTCTTCTAGCTAACTTCAGGGATTATTATTTCTCTACCCTTGCCAACTTCTGCTTTAATTTCCAAGCCTCTTAAACAAAAAATTACCAAAATGACCATTAGCCACACTGAATTCACATCCCAATGACACTCAATTCAAAATGGACATCCCGTTCCCTACACTTGCCTTAAAATCACCCAGAACAAGCACAGACCTTGAAGATGCCCCCTCAAACACCCTCATGCTAAGACTTACATATTTCCTTTGATACATGCTCTCATTCACTGCAGAAAGCTAATAAACCTCCCTGTGTGACTGTGGGTTTCTAGTAATCTTTGGCTGGTTGATTTTGACCCTGGAAATATGACAAAAATGGATCATCTAAATTGTCTTTGTAAATAAAGTATGGCTCAGAATTTAGCCTGAAGTTACAGGCAATAGTTATGATTTGGTTCCAAGGTCCATATTGAAAATGCTGTTGTGAGGGTAGAAGGGGCTTTAGCAGTGTTGACTTAAATTATCTATACAGCAGGAGAAACCAGAAGTATAAAAATCCTCCCAATTTTTCTCTAGTTAACACCTAAATTAGTGTAAATTTTGCCATAATGGAAATATTTTCTCACTTCTGATATATATATATGAGGATTGATTTTTTTTTTATTAGGGAGAAAATATGAAATAACCAGAGTGGCAAGAATAATGGGGCCCACAGAGAACTGCTCTTTTTTTAACTTCCCCCTTCCCATAATGCCACACCCTATTAATTTAGTTTCATTTTAAGCATTTTAGTCAGTTCAACTCAGCAAATGTATATTGAATAACTGCTCTAAGTCAGGTACTATACTAGAGATTAAAGGGTATTCTGCGATGAACAAATGCTCCATCATGGCTTCAGAGAGTTCACAGGTTAATGGGAGGTAAGAGAGGTAATAAAATGTGGATAATTTGGCACATAGATTCAGTGAAATTTTAAACCCTGAGCTAGTCTGTTTTTCAAAGAGCCATGGTACTTGGCAAAATAATTCTATAATTGTAGCTTTCACATTTTTCTCTTAAATGTCATTTTCAAGAAATGAATAACACAATTACACATAATGAAAGGAGATAATTATTAAGCATTGTCAGGTGTTTTATATTTTATATGCCAAGATCCTGGATTGTTTCTAAAGAGAATAAAAAGAGAAAATCAGTGTTTTGACCATCATCCACAATTTGTGGGTGTAATTAGACAAGATTGTAGGGTATTTTATTCTAAGATTCACCTGAAGACACTGTTTGCAAAACTCTACTTGAATGTTTTCCCTTGCAGCCTTACAATAGGCCTCAAAAAAAAAAAAAAGAGTTTGTATTTTTGGTTTTCTTTAGCGAGAAATCAAAAAATTGATTAGCTCTCTGAACATATAAACTTGTGTAGCAAGAAACTGAATTCCAAGTCCTGCATGACAATCTTTGGCTGGAAACTAGGAAATCCTGTCTCTAGGGAGTGGGATTTATTTAGATCATTCATGGGAAGTAGCAGCATAGAAATACGGAGAATCATAGAGTGGAATATCTTTTCATGTTCATTTCTATGCAATAAGTAAACAAAATATACAGTGTATGCATATTGTTCATGTTGCAGAAATAAATTTTTAAGTTCTTTCCTTTGCAGGTGCTTCAGAAAATGTGCACTTAACAGTTCCATGCTATTAACATGTGAGATTTTCTTTTAATTGCCTTAATAGAACTGGCATTGCCATTTAATACAATTAGGCGTAAATACTTACTGATATTTGTCAAATGTTTAGTATGAGACCTGGACGATTACAAACATATCTCACACACAAAAAGTAATTTTCATTTTCTTCCCAAATGACAGTGCAGTTATTAGACTCTATCTCTAAAATGCCTACAAGCAAATTTAATTAGTCAGTTAAATGAAACTGTCAGAAATTTAAGAAACATTTTCATAGTAAATTATAGCCCTAGGTGTTGCTTAATTTGCTTTGTGTAAGTTCAACTGGAAAGTATGTTTATAATATTCTATTTGTTCAGCATGGATGAAGGTCACTTCACATTTACTTTCATCTTCAGATCACCTGGCCATTTCACAGCTGTTTGAATTTTAATAAGAGGGAACCAGTTTGGAGGATTCAGAGAGAGCAAAAAAGAAAAAAATAATAATAACAGTTGGTGTTTATGAGCTTTATAATTCTGCTCTTGGAAACTATGAAACGAGGCTGATGTTTTTGTTTCAAGTCATAAGTTATGGAAATTAATTCTACAGACAAAATTAATAGGTGTAAAATTATGGTAATTATAGTCATGGTAACCAGATATCTTTGTGCATTAAAATCCAGTTCTTGTACTGTGGGTCAGGAACGGGTATCACGAAATTGTAGTCCTTGATTAAATAAACCCTTTTATGTAGTATATTTAAGTGTGGTACTAAAATTATTAAGAATCCTCCTCTATTATAGAATGATACGCTGCCTCCACCCAGAGAAATGCCAGAAATAAATGAAAAGCTAGAAGGAGTCCAATAGCCAAACATACATGCAATTATAAAGACCTATTCATCTACATAGCTTTTCATCATTTAACTTTTTTTACATATACAAAGTTAGGATCTTGAATATCTTCCATCATTTTCTTTGAAGTCTTATGTTAAGATAACAAATATAGAATTCAGTTGAATAGTTTTTAGTCAGGTATTTTGCTTTCACATCGAATCTCTTTGTGGCTTTTATCAACCCCTTTCAAGTAAAATCCCTTATTAAAGAATTTGTGATTAAAGAAGAAACTGTGAGAAAACAATATCTGTATCAAAGTGCAGCAATGAAAATTATTCCACAAAAGAAAACAATATTCAATATAGAAGGAAGCATATAAACATCTGAGTTTCAATAACAATAACATATATTATTAGGAAGTAAATATATAATATAAACAAGACATTTGACTGAAAAACAAAATGTAATTAATGGTCTTTTTTTCCTATTATTTTCATTTAAAGTAGCCTGAAGTAAAAATTGCATGTTTTCAGTGGAACAGTGACCTCCATGATTTTTTCTTTCTAAAAGTTCATGGGTCTTATTTGCATTTCTGAGTTATAGCAAGATAACCCAAATAACCAAATATTCAGTTTGATTTTTTTGTGAATGACACTGGAGCCTAGTAAAATATGTAAATTAAGCATCTCCCTCTCATTTCTTGTCTTACTAACAAAGTAACCCTGACCACTTAAAACTTATTATTAGAAAGTCCAAAGTTTAGACAGAAAAAAAGAAAACTCTCTGGAATTGATATTATAAAACCTGGTTTCTATAATGTAATTCCCTTTGTCCTAGTGACAACATCAACCCCATATGTCTCTCTTGGCTTCTTTGAATTTTTGTTTTCTTATTTATGAAACACTTGTAGTAATAATTTTATCACAGACTGTTATGAAGATCAGATCAAATGTTAAGTAAATATATAACTTCTTTGTAAAATTTGAAAACTTTGAAAAAATCTTCTGAGACTGAGGTTATGTGTATAATTTCAGAGGTATTTGAATATTCTGATATGATTATCTAATAGAAATCATGGAATAAGGCTAAACCTTAGAAAGTAGGAGAGATAGTCACCCTTGAAAGGCTACTATTATTACCAATGTTAATCTTAGGGATTAACAAATAATACCATTAGGGTGATAATGGTAAGGTAATCATAAGTAGACCTTGATGTCTTCTGCTCTGGAGTTTGAGGGATCCAGTTGTCCTTGGGTGCTATCCAGCATTAGTCTAAGTAGGCAGTTTTTGTCACATGGTGAAATGCCCAAGACCTAGGCAGAGAAACGTTTCTGTAAGGACCATATTGATAAAATAAATAATTATTATACTATTCATATTTGTTAAACACTTATAAACTGATGGAAGCTGTTCTAGGTATATCATATATAATAAATTTAATTCCCATAATACTATGTGCTGGAAACAACTGTTACCCCTGGTTTACAAATGGAGAAACCTAGTCATAGAGAGATTAAGAAATTGCTGAAGGCCTCATAACTAATAAATTATAGGACTAACATATAAGTCTTCTCAATTGAAAAATCTTCTCAATTCATTTTTATTTCTTAATCCCTAACCTAAATACATTATTTTGTAAAGGAGATTATCTAATAATATGTTCCTCTTTGTAGTAGATGTAATTCTTTTGTTTGCTTTTTTGCTTTATTTTGTTTTTGATGCCTCAAATTGGTAAAGTCTTATTTAAATGTCTCCATCTTTTCTCTGTTAAAGAACAATCCTAATTTTGGCAAAAGTGCAATAATGAAAATAGAGCATATCCCCCAGACTGGTCTAATATTAGGCACATTTAAGTCACAAGAGGTCATTAGAGTGAAAAATCATGGAAATATAGCAATGAATAGCAAATTGCTTATACTTTGGTAGAGGTAGTACATGCCAGTTTTGAGTTAGAAATTGTATATCAGGATGGGATTAAGATGGCAGAACAGAAGGACTAGAGCTCAACTTCTTTCATAAAAACACCAAAATTACAACCAAATGCTGAGCAACCTTCCACCAAATGGACTGGAAAATTTCTAAAAGATATCCTACTCCAGAAAACAAAGAAGAGGCCACATCAAGAGGTAGGAGGGGTGACTACATGATATAAGCAACCCCATATCTCCTGGGTTGGAAGCCCACAGACTGTATCACAGAGACTCACCTATAGGAGTGAAATTTCTGAGCCCCACAACAAACCCCCATGCCTGGGGCTCTGGCATTGGGAATTAGAGCCCCCAGAACATCAAGCATTGAAGGCCAGTGGGGCTTGTGCACAGTGACTGGGGGAAATGGAGATCCCATTCCTGAAAAGTGCACACAGACTTTCATGTGCACTGGGTCCCAGGGCAAAGCAAAGTCTCCATAGGAATCTGGGTGACATGACTGCAGTTCTTGGAGGATCTTCTGGGAAAACAGGGGGTGACTGTGGCTCGTTGTGGGGGAAGGACATTGGAGGCAAAGATCTTGGGAATATTCATCAGTGTACGTTTCTCTGGCGGTGGCCATTTTTGGAAAATCTGACCACACCCATCAGTGCTGAGAAGCCCCATGCCAAACAATAATCCAGGTGGGGTCACAGCACCATCCATCAGTAAACAGGCTGCCTAAAGAACCCCAGGCACACAGCCACCTGTAATCTCAACCAGAGACAAAGCCTCACCTGCCAGAGGGATAGGACTCAGCCCCACCTACCAGTGGGCAGGCACCAGTGCCTCCCATCAAGAAGCCTACAGCAAATCACTGTACCAACTTCAGCCACAAGGGGGGCAGACACAAGAAGTAAGAGAGGCTACAACTCTATTGTCTGCAAAAAGGACACCACACCAAAAAGGTATACAAAATGAAAAGACAGCTATAACTCAGATAAGGGAGAAAGAAAAAACCCTAGAAAAACAGCTAAGTGATCTGGACATTATCAGCTTCCTGGAAAAAGACTAGACTATTCATGTTGAAGATGATGCAAGACATTGGAAGTAAACTGGAGACAAAGACTGATAATTTACAGGAAACATTGTGCAAGAAATACAAGATTTAAAACTTAAGAGATACAAAATACAATAATTGAAATAAAACATTCATTAGAAGCAACCAACAGCAGAATACAGGAGGCAGAAGAATAAATAAGTGAGGCAGAGGACAGACTAGTGGAAATGACTGATGTGGAACAGAAAAGGGAAAAAAGATCGAAAAGAAATGAAGAGTCTCAGAGAACTCTGGGATAACATTAAATGCATCAACATTCCTATTACAGGGGTGCCAGAAGGAGAAGAGAGAGAGACAGGGACAGAATAAATACTTGAAGAGATAACAGCCGAAAACTTCCCTAATATGGGAAAGGAACCACTCACTCAAATCCAGGAAGCACAATGAGTACCATAGAAAATAAACCCAAGGAGGAACACCCCGAGACACATATTAATCAAAATGACCAAAATTAAAGACAAAGGGAAAATATTGAGATCAGCTAGGGAAAAGAAACAACTAATATACAAGGGAACCCTAATAAGGTTATTGGCAGATTTTTTAGCTGAAACTCTGCAGGCTAGAAGGAAGTGGCATGATATACTTAGTGTGATAAAAGGAAAAAACCTACAACCAAGGTTACTTTACCCAGCAAGGCTCTCATTCAGATCTGAAGGAGAAACCAAAAGCTTTAAAGATAAGCAAAAGCAACACAAAACCAGCTTTTCAACAAATACTAAAGGAGCTTCTCTAGGCGGAAAATAAAAGGCCACAACCAGAAACAAAAATACCAAAAATGACAAGGTTCACCAGTAAAGGCACATATATAGTAAAGATAGGAAATCATCTATGCACCATTATGCTACCAAAATCAGAAATCATGAGAAGAAGAGGATACAAATGCAGGATACTGAAGAAGCACTTGCAATTAAGACAACAACTGAAAGCAATCTTGTAAATATGTAGACTCCTATATCAAAACTTCAGGGCAAATGAAAACCAAAAATTCACAGTTGATACCCTCACAAATAAGAAAAATCAACTCAAATATAACACTAAAGATAGTCATCAAACTACAATAGGAGAGAACAAGAGGAGAAGGGAAGAAAAAAGAGCAACAAAAACAAATCCAAAATAGTTAATAAAATGGCAATAAGAACATATATATCAATAATTACCTTAAATGTAAATGGACTGAATGCCCCAGCAAAAAGACATAGACTGGCTGAATGGATACAAAAACAAGAGCCATATATATGATGTCTTCAAGAGACCCACTTCACTTCTAGGGATACATACAAATTGAAAGTGAGAAGATGGAAGAAAATATTCCAAGCAAACAGGACTCAAAATAAAGCTGGAATAGCCATACCCATATCAGACAAAATAGACCTTAAAATTAAGAATGTTTTAAGAGACAAGGACATTACATAATGAACAGAGGATCAATCCAAGAAGATATAAAAATTTTAAATATTTGTACACCCAATGTGGGATCACCACAACAGATATGGCAACTGCTAACAACCTTAAAAGGAGAAATGGACAATAACACAAAATAGTTGTGGACTTTAACACCCCACGTACAGCAATGGATAGATCATAGAGACAGAAAATCAATAAGGAAACACAGGCCCTGAATGAAGCATTACACCAGATAGATTTAATAGATACTTATAGGATATTCCATCCAAAAGCAACAGAATACACATTCTTCTCAAGTGCACACGGAGCATTTTCCAAGATTTATCACATCTTGGGCTACATATCAAGCCTTGGTAATTTTAAGAAAGTTGAAATCATATCAAGCATTTTTTCTGACCACAACGCTCTACCACTGGAAATCAACAACAAGAAAAAACCTGCAAAAACACAAACACATGTAGACTAAACAACATACTACTAAACAAGCAATGGATCACTGAAGAAATCAAAGAGGAAATTAAAAAATATCTAGAAGCAAATGACAACAAAGATGCCACACTCCAAAACCTATGGGATGCAGCAAAAGCAGTTCTAAAAGGGAAGTTTATAGCAATACAAGCCTACCTCAGGAAAAAAAAGCTCAAATAAGCAACCTAACTTTACATCTAAAGCATTTAGAGAGAGAAGAACAGACAAGACCTAAAGTTAGAAGCAGGAAAGAAATCATTAATATCAGAGCAGAAATCAATGAACTAGAAATGAAGACCATAGAAAAGATCAATGAAACTAAAAATTGGTTCTTTGAAATGATCGACAACATTGACAAACCCTTAGCAAGACTTATCAAGAAAAAAAAGAGAGAGGACTCAAATAAATAAATTTGGAAATGAATTAGAAGTAACAAAGGACATCACAGAAATACAAAGGATCATAAGAGACTACTACATGCAACTATAAGCCAATAAAATGGAAAACCTAGAAGAAAGGGACAAATTTTTAGAAAAGTAGAATCTTCCAAGACTAAACCAAGATGAAACAGAAAAGACGAATGGACCAATAACAAGTACTGAAATTGAAACTGTGATTAAAAAAACTTCCAACAAACAAAAGTCCAGGACCAGATGGCTTTACAGGCAAATTCTGTCAAACATTTTGAGAAGAGCTAACACCTGTCTTTCTGAAACTATTCCAAAAAATTGCAGAGGAAGGAACACTCCCACACTCATTGTATGAGGCCATCATCACCCTGATACCAAAACCAGACAAAGATACCACAAAAAAGAAAATTATGGGTCAATTTCACTGATTAACATAGATGCAAAAATCCTCAACAAAATACTGACAAACTGAATCCAACAATGCGTTAAAAGGATTGTACATCATGATCAAGTTGGATTTATCCCAGGTATGCAAGGACTCTTCAATATGCACAAATCAGTCAGTGTTATATACCACATTAACAAAGTGAAGAACAGAAATAGTCTATTAGAGGAAAAGACCTAGAGCTGCAAGAATAAACATCCAACCCATATGAATAGCCTTTCATTACCAAATTTGAAGAGTCAGTATTTGATTTTATTGAACTGTGGGTGTGTTCTAAAAACTGGGTATTTACATACAAAATAATAAAATTGGGCTCCTATGATACACTATTCAGAAAAATTAACTCAGAATGGATTAAAGCCTTAAACAAAAGACCTGAAATTATAAAACTTCTTGAAGACAACATAAGGAAAAACATCTTGACCTTGGTTTTGGGGATGGGTTTTTGGATTTGATTCAAAAAGCAAAGCAACAAAACCAAAGATAAAGCAGTGTTGCAGCAAACTAAAAAGCATCTGCACAGCAAAGAAAACAATCAACAAAGTGAATAGGCAATCTATAGAATAGGAAAAAAAATTGTAAATTATCTATCTGATAAGTGGTTAATAACCAAAATATTCAAATGAGGGGTTCCTACAACTCAATATCAAAAAAAATTTCCAATTTAAAGATGACAGAGGCTCCTGTTGTGGCTCAGATGGTTAGAAACCCAACTATTACAATTCCTGGTTTCAATTCCTGGCCTCACTCTGTGGGTTAAGGATCAGGTGTTGCTGTGAGCTGTAGTGCAGGTCAGATGCTGCTCAGATCTGGTGTTGTGGCTGTGGAGTAGGTTGGCAACTGGAGCTCTGATTTAACTCCTATCCTGGGAAGCTCCGTATGCTGCGAGTGTAACCCTAAAAAGCAAAAAAAAAAAAAAAAAAAAAAAAAAAAAAAAAAAAAAAAAAAAAAAAAAAAAAAAAAAAAAAAAAAAAAAAAAAAAAAAAAAAAAAATTAAAAAAAAGGGCAATGGAATTGCATACACATTTCTCTAAAGGTATAAAACTGTGCAACAGGAATATGAAAATATGTTCAGAATCACTCATCATCAGGAAAATGCACATAAAAATCACATTGAACTATCATCTCACACCTGTTAAGATGGCTACTATCAAAAAGTCAAAAGACGGTCAGTGTTGATTAGGATGTGAAGAATTTGAAATCCTTATACAGATGCAGACATTATGAAAAGTAGCAAGGAGCTTCCCTCAAAAAATTAAAAATAGAGCTACCATAGTGTCCAACATTTCCACTTCTGTGTATATATCCAAAAGATTTGAAATCAGGATCTCAAATAGCTGCACCTCCATGTATACTTCATGTACACTATATCAGGATTTTCTTTTTGTCTTTTTGCCTTATCTAGGGCCGCAATTGCGGCATATGGAGGTTCCAAGGGTAGGGGTCTAACAGGAGCTGTAGCTGCCAGCCTTCGCCAAAGCTACAGCAACACGGGATCCGAGCCGCGTCTGCAACCTACACCACAGCTCATGGCAACGCTGGATCCTTAACCCACTGAGCAAGGCCAGGGATCAAACCCGCAACCTCATGGTTCCTAGTCGGATTTGTTAACCACTGAGCCACAACGGGAACTCCCACTATATCAGGATTCACTACAGCCAGGATATGCAAGCAATCCAAATGTCCATTGACAGATGAATGGATAAAGAAAATACAGCATATATAATTTATATATACATATATATGTACATATATGTGTGTGTGTGTGTATATATATATATATATATGTACACAAAGGAATATTAATCAGATTTGAAAAAAATTCTACCATTTTCTGTAATATGAATGGACCTAGGGGTATTAAGTGAAATAAGCCAGTCACAAAAGGACACAAACTATGAGATGAGGCATCTAAAGTAATATAACTTGCAGAAGCAAGAATAGAATGGTTATTGCCAAGGGCTAGGGGGAAGGGAAAATGTGGAGTTGTTGCTCAAAGGGCATAATGTTTCAGTTATGTAAGACGAATATGTTCTAGAGATCTGCCAAGCAACAGAATGTCTATAGTTAACAATATGATATTATTCACCTTAATGTATTGAGAGTAGATCTGGAGTTTCCATGGTGGCTCAGTGGTTAACGAATCCGACTAGGAACCATGAGGTTGCCGGTTCGATCCCTGGCATCGCTCAGTGGATTAACAGTCCAGCTTTGCTGTGAGCTGTGGTGTGGGTTGCAGATGCGGCGCGGATCCTGCATTGCTGTGACTCTGGTGTCAGCCTCCATATGCCGCGAGTGTGGCCCTAGAAAAGGTTAAAAAAAAAAAAAGAGTAGATCTTATGTTAGGTGTTCTGAACACATGCACACAAGAACACAGGAAAACTTTTGAAAGTGTTGGATGTATTTAATACTTTGTGGTGATTGTATCATGAATGTATGTCTCTGAACTCATAATTTATATTTAATATGTGCAATTTTTGTTTATCACATACTCAAAGTTTATTTTTTAAAAAGCAATGATAGTGTACATATTACTGTCTGTTAAGAGAATATACTGTTGAATTGAGTCTATGCAATTCATACATCATAATGAACTGGAGTCTGTCACTGTCTGTCACAACATTCTGAACTTCTAAGATAAGCACTATTAGGTTAGATGCAGAGCATCTTTGAAAAGATATTTATGTGAAGTTTTAAAGAACTTAGCAGGGCGCTTGGCTTATAGGAAGTGCCTGAGAAATATCAGCTATTGCTGTTACTATCAATAGCAAAAACAACAAATATGAGGTGTCTGCTTCTCTCTAGAAACTATGCCACATGGGAATATATCATGACATCATGTAGTTTATAAAATGACCTTATGTAGCTTATTCTCTAGCACTATTGTCCAATATAGCTAATAGACCACAGTGCTATTTAAATTTAGACTAATTAAAAGTAAATAAAATTAAAAATTTAGTTCTCCGGTCAGACTAGTCATATTTCAAGTATTTAATAACCACATGTGACCAGTGGCTACTGTACTGGACAGCACAGATTTAAAAAGATTTACATCATCACAAAAAAAATATCATTGGATGAGACCGTTCTAGACATTACATCTTCTTAGTCTCCCTAGATACAAAACTCTATAAGATTAAAGTTCATCATTGTACCATGTATGAGGTACCATTCTCATAAAGCTTTTAAGGGAGTATTTGTGCTGAGATGATTTGCTCTAAGGTCCCACTGGTAGTGATAGAAATACCCTATCAGGTCAATATAGTGCTTTTTCCACAGGTTTGTTATTAAAAAAAAATTCCTGTCCACTAGTTCATGATACATTGAACAAGCGAAAACAGCAATGTTTTTCTTTTTACAGCTAGCATGTTCGAAAAAAAATAAACGGTGACCCAGCATATGATGTAGTTGAAAATACTGATGAAGAGGGATGAAGACTGATAATTTAAGTCTTATGTATGAACCCAGCTATGAGTCAGGTGCTAGAGGCAATATTATAAACATGGATATAACACTTCAATTTCCTTTGTGGAGACCTTTTGCCACTCTCAGCCAAGATATTGGCATATAACCCAGACCTTGCCATATCGTGCAGTTCTTCCCACTGGCTACAGTGATACATTCAGGGATGGCCATGAAGAGAAGGAAATTTAATTCCAAGAATTTTGTTGGAACTACTGGGAAATAGGCGACTGAAGATGATGCAGGGTTAGATTTGCCAGAGGCTACCACAAATAGAAGTTGCCTAAGAATAGAGGAAAGAAAGGACACTGAGTCTTGTATCTATCCCTAGTGTCAGATAGATTCCCAAATGTGTATTGCATCTTGTACTTTTTACAAGGTAATTTTTCCCTTAAATTTGTATTAGTGGCATTTCTGTCATCTGATTCAAAAACATCTTGATCAATATAATTAAAATTTAAAGCTAGATATGACCTTAGAGTTCATCTCAACATGCTTCTTATTTTTTTTCTATTAAGAAGCACCTGTTAAGATATAAGATAAACACACGTTTATACTATGCTAACACTGTAATACTAGTGTTAGTGTTTATATTAACACTAGTATTACAAGTCTCAAACTAATCATACAAGCATAAGCACAAATTTCTTTGAAGTTTTATGATATACTTTAAAATAGCATTCACATTTAGCATTTCGCACCACAATGTTGCTGTTGAGTATGTTTGTTCCTTTGAAAATCAACACAAGTAATTTTATAGAGGCTTAATAATCAAATAGAAATTAAGATAGCATCATATTGGCAGAAAAGATTTAAAATTTTCAATTTTCCCTTTTAGTCTGGTTATCACCTAAAGAATGTATGGTTTCAAATGTTTTTAAACCATCATTTTTCTGATGACTTTTTTTTGTTGTTGCTATTATTTTGCCTGACTCATTACTTTGAGATACCACTGTTATTTTTTTCCATATTACTGGTATCAGTCCATTTTAGCATATTATATTCAATTAACATGACCTTTGTAGGATCTTTAAATGTTGATATTATTTTAGTGTTTCCAATAATGTCATGAAAACTTAGAATAGGTATATCTGCAGGCAAGATAGCATTAGTAAACTTTTCTTCATGAAATTTTTTATATATAGTTTGGTAGTTCAGATAGGCTATTAGAAGATAATGTAGTATTTTAGGCTTACATACTCTTTATGAAAATGTTTTTGTTGTTCTTTCCTTCTCTTATGTTGTGTGTCAGTAACTATTGTTTCATTCCCATATACAGTGAAACCATGTATTACATAAAATCTCATTTTTATACCCAAATAGTTTTCATGTTAAATAAATTACAAAATCAAAGTGTCGTATCTTCTACAATAGGAAGAAATTTGCTAGTAGTCATAATGATATTTAACGTTATTAATCATTATTAAGGCTGATGCTCATTACCGTTTTTCTGCTGTTTGGGATAATCTCCGTCTCACCCCCAGCTCAATAATCATATGTTCTCTGACACATATTAAAGTCAACATGTAACATATTAAACTCATGCTTCTTATGAGTTAGAAAACCAGCAGTCGTACCAACAAATCAGTGGAAAGGTGTTAGCACATACAAATGAGTTGAATGAAAACCAGGAAAAAGAGTCAAGAGTATGACAACATAAATGCCCATCTAAATCTAAATTTAAATAGGTATGTATATGTGTGCATATATGTATGTATAACAATGCTGTATCTATAGACATAAGTATTGCTACTCCATTATCAATACCATCCTAATTGTAAAAGGTGGGTTTAGGGATTTATCCATAACATTTGAATATTATGGACTCAATATCAAGGGAAATCTAATTATGAATCTCTATGTACGCACATTAGGTATTTTAGCCCTGTTGCTAGTATATATCCATTTATCTGTGTTATTATTCTTATTCTGATTCTCATCAAAATGTCCATTCATTATGTACTTGGCTCTTCTTGTCATGGTGCATGCAGGAGGAGAATGTTCTGGTTCTATAAATGTAAATATTTTGTTTCATATGATATTTCTGTTGCCCATATAAACCTATGCATTTTCATGAAGCTTTTAATTCTCAGTGTTGGTATCGTTGTAGCTGACCCTCAAAGGAATAACTGAAATGTTTTTATCCAATCAAGTTTGGTCTGGAAAAGATGAACCTAGCATTTCGGTCTTATAACCTTGTTGATGGCTGTCCACCAAATACCTATATTAAAAATAAGAATAAACAAAAGCGAATACCAGACTCAGAAGAGTAAGATAATTTATTGTCATTGGCCAAAAATTATTTTAATAAATATACAAATTTATGGTGCCTATGAGATTAGTACCTCCTTAGATGTGGCATCAATGTTCAGAGCACAACTTAAAAAACTTTGTAGTGGCCATGTGACTCTTTCCTACCCTCCCTGCTTGCTGGACTGTGAGTTCCCAGCAATAAGAAACTTACACTGATCTGTCATACACTTATAGCAATTAGCAGAGAGCTTACATAAAGACAAATTAGGAGTGGAAAGCACTATGTGAATTCAAGCAGAAGATCTAACTTCAAAGGTGAATATTTCTGTTGCGTACTTTGATCCATACTAAAGAACATCTAAAATGAATGACCCTGTTTTTAACTTACTAGTATCCCTTTTAAACTACCTGATTTGTTTCAGTGAAACTTACTCTCTATTTCTTTCATTTTATACCTGCTACACTTTGTTTTTTCCAGGTCTATACTTCTTTCTCCTTTCCCATCACTTCAAACTAGTGATGGAGAAACTTTACTAATTAATTCCCTTTAGAATCAGCAAAAAAGTGGACAACTTCTGTTGCTTTTGAAAGGTAGACACTTTTTGCCAAAAAAAAATGTTTTGCATTTTTCAGTTCTCATACTTGAGGTGATGCTACATTTGTTAAGGTACAACTGAAGAATGCCTTTTGAAAATTGTTTTAGGGTACTGGTGTAATATAGATCATAGGCAGTTTTATCTCTTGTGCTTACTAAAAGATTTTTTCAAGTTTTTTTTCTTTTGAAATATCTATGAAAATCTTTATTGTTCTTAATACTGTGTTTTAAAAGTTTTCTTTCTGCATCCTGATAATTATCTGAACCCTCTGAAATACATTAGCATTTTTAAAATCTGCTTTGCAAAGAAAGCTTGGATTGTGATATTTTAATGAGCACACTTAGTAACGCTTTCACTTTTACCAAAGGCTATATTCAGTGTCCTTGCTCTGACATTTCTTCACATTTTACAGATGATACAAAATACTGTGTTATTTCTATGCTCTAGTTTTACAAGAGGCAGATTTTACTGCATCATTCAAAGTCAGTGTTCAACCTTATTCAGGGGTTGAAAACTTGCTCTGGGTACCAGTGATATCAATGTAGTCACAGCCCGCCCACATAAACACTGACATGAGTTGTACTTCCCTTTTATTTTTGGCCTTTCATGATATCCTTTTCTTTCCTGTAAGGTTTCTCTTGTCAAGAAAGTTTTATCTATTAAAATTCATTTTATTTAAATTTTCTGTATTAATACATTATTTACATTATAGTTTCATTTACATTATTTGCATTATAGTTTCATGTATTTGAAAATGCTTTGATAAGAATATTACGGCGTAAGTTAGATGCAAGTCATCCTACTAAAGAGTGGAATTTGAAACTTCATAATATTATAATTAGATGTAAGATGAGTCATCCAGAAGTGGGAAACTAATGGTCTAATATGAAGCACACAAACCCTTGCTGTGGCTTTAGTTCAAACCATCTTGACATCAAAGCATCTTCCCAGTGAAAGATGAGAATGTAATTTGTCTGAAATAATGAAAATGATAAAAGTTGGATGAATACCAGTGTCATATTTCCAAATGATTAGTCTAGTCCAAATTTTCTTGCTTATAGAAAATACTCGATGCAGAGGAGAAAAGGAATAAAATAGAAATAATTAATTCTTTAAATATTTTCTTTTTCCATTTATAGGGAGAATTTTGCCCTCTTTCTAGGGACTTGGCATGAATTCTGAATATTGCTTTGTATGACTACTGAAATAGTAACACCAAGTGAATTTGTTAAGCTCATGAATTTTTCTATATATTCTTTCAGAATTATGTATTTTTTGTTAGACTCTGTCACACAGCTATGAAACTAGTCAAAACAAAAATTGAAGACACAGTAAAAATATTTTTGAAGGGCTTATATCTATCCAAAGCAATAGTTTCCTTACTTTAACTCCTATAATGAAGACCTCTTACCATGCCACAACAACCAGTTTGTATTGTACAGCTCATGACTTTCAAATTGTAATAACGGCAAATTTGTAGCTATTTCTTCAAGACTTCATGTATGGACAGAATTTGCAAAACTTTTTTCATGCCAAAAGGTTTGCATGGATGAAATGCCCTATAAATATTTCCATCCTCACATTTAAAACCATAGTCATTCTTCAAGATAAATGTTAAAATGAACTAATTAAGATGCAAAGATTGAACCTATGCTTTCCAATGAAAGTGTGAATATGTTACACAATCTTGAATTTATCCTCTTGTGTCTGTATACATTTTAATATAAACAGGTGATGACATGTTAAAAACCATTTAAAATAAGAACTTTCAAGATATAGTTGACATGGAGTTCCCATCGTGGCTCAGTGGTTAATGAACCTGACTAGCATCCTTGAGGATGCTGGTTCAATCCCTGGCCTTGGTCAGTGGGTTAAGGATCTGGCGTTGCCATGAGCTATGGTCTAGGTCACAGACATGGCTTGGATACTGTGTTCCTCTAGCTCTGGTGTAGGCCAGCATCTACAGCTCTGATTTGACCCCTAGCCTGGGAACCTCCATATGCCACAGGTACGGCCTAAAAAGACAAAAAAATAAAAAATAAAAAAAGAAATATACAGTTGACAAAACATGCATTAAATGATTCCAAACATATTATAATGTAGGCAAATCTAATGTATGAAGCAAGAATTTAAAGCAGTTATTGCCTCTGTGAGCATAGGTAGTCACTGACAGGGAAGAATCAGAAAGGATCTTTCTAGATTGATATAATATTGTCTTGATTTAAGTGTGGGTTACCAGAGTCTTTCATATTTGGTGAAAATCATCAAACCTTACAGTTAATATCTGTTGTTTCACTGTATAAATGATACCTCAACCAAAAGAGAAAGCAAAGCATATTCAAACAATGATGCTAAACAATAAACCTAGCTTTGTAGTTCTGTTGCTTCAAATATCACATCAGTGAGAACAAAAGCATTTCATTACTAAAAATTATAAGAACTCCTCTGGCTAGGGGAACTGCTCAGAGGTTGAAAATACAGTGTGAAAGGATACTTCAAACATACATGATAGGCAGAATTCTAAGATGTTATTAAAAATTCCTGTTTCTTGTTGCATACACCCTGTATAAGTCCCTCCCCGGGTGTGGGTGGAACTTGAGAAAGTGTTTACATTATGTGACAAAGTGAAGGAATTTTGCAAATTTAATAAAGGTCCCTATCAGTTCATTCCTTCTAAGTTAATTAAAAGAGAGAGATTAATCAGGTGGGTCTGATCTAATTATGTGATCTCTCTAAAAGAGAGTCAGGCATTCTTTGAAGTTAGAGGCATAAAGAGGCAAAGATTCTCTTTGTTGTTGACTTTCAAGCAGCAAGTTGCCTTGAAACTATAGCTACTAGGAAATTATTCTTACCAACAACCTGAGAGAGTTTATTTCTCCTTCCATTTTAAAAATAACAAATGCTGGAGAGGGGGTAGAGAAAAGGGTACCGTCCTACACTGTTGGTGGGAATGTAAATTGGTACAAACACTATGGATAACAAGATGGAGCCATGTCAGAAAACTAAGTATAGGACTATTATATGACCCAGCAATCCCACTCTTGCACATATATCCAGACAAACTTTCACTGAAAAAGATACATGCACCCATATTTTCATTGTGGCACTATTCTCAATAGCCAAGACATGGAAACAACTTAAATGTCTATTGACAGATGAATGGATTAGGAAGATGTGGTATATATACACAATAGAATATTATTCAGCCATAAAAAGACTAAAATAATGCCATTTGCAGCAACATGGATGGAACTAGAGACTCTCACACTAAGTGAAGTAAGTCAGAAAGAGAAAGACAAATACCATAGGATATCACATATCTGGAATCTAATATACTGCACAAATAAAACTTTCCACAGAAAAGAAACTCATGGACTTGGAGAATAGACTTGTGGTTGCCAAGGGGGAGGGGGAGGGAGTGGGATGGACTGGGAGTCTGAGGTTGATAGATGCAAACTATTGCATTTGGAATAGTGGATAAGCAATGAGATCCTCCTGTATAGTATGGCGAAATATATCTAGTCACTTTGATAGAGTATGATGGAGGATAATGTGAGAAAAAGAATGTATATATACATATGTGGGTGTGTGTGTGTGACTCGGTCACTTTGCTGTACAGTAAAAAATTGATGGAAAAAAGAAAATCATTAAAAAAATTAGAATACAATCTTACTGGGTAGAGTATTCTAGCTTGCAGTTTTTTCCCTTTTAGAACTTTGAATATATCTTGCCACTTGCTTCTGGCCTGTGGTATTTCTGCAGAGAAATCAGGTGATATACTCACAGAGGTTCCCTTGTAATTAACTCTGTTTTTCTCTTTGCTCCTTTTAGAATTCTCACCCTATCTTTAATTTTTTGCCATTTTTATTATATTATGTCTCGGTATAGGTATGTTTGGGTTCATCTCATTGGGAACCCTCTGTGCTTCCTGTATCTGGATCTGTTTCTCTTTTTAGATTGGGAAATTTCAAGTATAATTTCTTCAAATACATTTCAATCCCCTTTTATCTTTCTTTTTCTTCTGGGATACCTATTATGTGTAAGTTGGCAGGTTTTATGTTATCCCATAGATTTCTTCTATTGCTTTCTTTTTTTTTTTTTTTATTTGGCTTTCGTCTTTATCCTGATTGGGTGATTTCCATTATTCTATCTTCAAGTTATTTATTCATTCCTCTGCATTATTTATTCTGCTGTTTAATGCCTTTAGCTCAGCTCTTGTCTCAGCAAATTAATTCTTTAATTTCTCTTGGCTCCTTCTTATAGTTTCTAATTCTTTTTTATAGTAATCTGCATTACTGTCAATAGTTGTTCTTAACTCCTTTGGTATTTTTCATTACCTCCTTTTAGAACTCAGTGTCTGTTAGACTGAAGAGGTCTGTTTCATTGTTTTCTCCTTCAGAGGAATTATTCTGTTCTTTTAGCTAACAATGGTTCCTTCTTCATTTTGCTTGTTTTGCTCACTAAAACCTGTGAGTTTAGGGAAAAGAATTATCTACTGAAGTCTTGGAAGGCTATTTCTATGCATGAGCATTGCTGGGTAGCTGGTGAGGGCCAACGGATTTGTTGGTATTGGGGCTGCTTTTAGTTAGGGTGCTTGCTGTCTCTTTCCTCAGTGTGTGTAAGACATTATCCCATTGATAAGGGGTGTGCAGATTTATGACCTGCCTATGCTTCCAGGGAGATGGGAATAATAGGTGGTGACAGCAGCTGGCTCCTCGTCGCTGCATGCTTGTTAATGAGGGCAACCTCCAGGGAGATGAAAGAAGTGACCAGTCATGGGTCCCTCAGCAGCAGCAACATTGGCACATGTGTGTTTCTAGAGAGGTAGGGGCAAAAGGCAGCACCAGGTCATAGGGCCCTCTATAGTTGCATCAGTCCCTGGGGTGTGGGGGCAGAAGGCAATGGTGGGCCATGTCCACCTCTGAAGTTTGAGATGGCTGCAGCAGTTTGCACTCATCCCTGTAGCTAGTGTAAGAGCTGCCCTACCCCTGAGAGCCTGTGTCTCAAAGAAAGAAGCTCCTGTGGTGGTCCCATGTACCATCCCCCCAGACTCACCAAAAATGGCACCTTACTTCTCTGGCAGGCCCAGCCCTCCTCTCACTCTCCCTTGGCTGTGGGGCACCACTCTCTAGCTCTCTTAGGCTCTTTCCATGCAGCCAAGCCTAGTCCTCTCCCTGGGACTAGGAGAGTGTCTCAGGCTGGGGTGTGCCAGGCAGTGGTGTTGATTGTCGACATGGCTCTCTCTCTGCTTTTCCCTCCTTTGACCAGCTGCTGTGCTTTTCTCTGAGACCTTGAGGTTTCCCCTCCATCAGGACTGACCTCCCTGACAGTCAAGGGTCCTCCCTGTGTGCAGATTCCTTTCCTTTTTCACAACCCCCTCCAAGGGGTACTGATTCTAGTCCAGCATCCAGATTAGAATGCAATCTGGCTGACATTTTGGTTTCATCCTTGGGATACCCTGAACTGAGAACCCAGCTAAGACATGACTAGATCTGTAAAATAAATTGGTGTTATTTCCAGACACTGAGTTTGTGACAGTATGTTACAAAGCAAAAGAAGACAAATACAACAGCCTATCTTACTAATGTAAATCACTTAGATAATTTATACATATAATGAATTTGTATTTGAATTTTATTTTAATTTTTTGGTTAACTAATTTTGTTAGTATTTAAACTGATGTCATAAAGCAGTAAAAGCTGAGGGAAAGTAAAGCCAAATATATCATTTGATAGTCAACTCTGGACATTTCAGCAATCTGTGCCTAAAAAGATATATATTTTTTGGTTATCTATTTATCTAAACTGTAGTCTTGGCATATGACAAGAGTGACCTCTGAATATAGACACAAGACTTCCTAAAGCCTTCCCAAAGGTTTATGGGATATTGTTTAGACAGAATCAACATTTTAAGTATTTTTCGCATCTCTATTTATTGCTGCATACATGATAAAAGTGATAACTAGACAATTTAAAAAGTGGTTCCCATGTGTTATGATTCCTTCCAAACAATTTTGTAAAAGTGTTTTTATGAATCCTTGCTAATTTTCATTATAAAATTTATTCTAGTTATTGTACATTTTAATTTTGTGACTTTATGAAGAATTATGTATTTAAAATTACAGGTATAAATTTTCAGATGTTAGGAATACCATCTACAAATAAAAAAATTTTAATTATTGGGGGAAACTGGGCAAGTTACATTATGTTTCTGTGACTCAGTTTCCCACTCTGTAAAATGAGGGTGATAACAATACCCCCCTCAAAGCTTTGATGTGTTTAAAAGATATACATAAAAAGAAAATTTTATTCGTAAATATCCATTTGATACTGACACACAGGTATCATCCATGGCATGGCATTTTGATTTTTTTCTTTGTTCTTTCTGTGCTAAATTGTTATTAATATAAAGTACTAATTTTGATTTTTAGTTTTTACTAAGCGTCTAGCTAGTAGATCTTGTAAGTCAAGTGAGGAAACTTTATTTATGGAAAAGAATAAACTAAATCTTTCCATGTGATTACAGAGGAAATTTTAGGGCAGCAAAAGTCCCACACCATTTCCTAAATACAATTACCTAATTTATTGGTTGGCCTCCTGTATTAATTACTTCTTTTTTCATTTATGCCAGAACTATATTGATCTAATCTTCGATTCTCTTTCAGGGGCTGCTGAACTCATCGCTGATTCTGTCAAGCTATCCTCAATCTGTATAATTGGTCCCTGTGTGGTTGTAGGTAGGTAACCCAATGCAGGATGTTACAGGTATTTTTCACCCTTCTTTAGGGACCTGTAGTCATGTAAGTCTTTCTTACATTCTGTCATTTTCATGATGCATGAAATAACTCATATTTTTTCAGGTCAGTTTTGGAAAGGAACACTTACTTTATATTGAAGTAAACGAAAGTATTCATCTGTATTATTGTTATTATAAATTTACAGAGAAAGGGATAGATCAAGACAATGAATACATATACAGCTTACATTTGAAATCTGTTATGAAAACAATAATAAACAAAAAATTACTAAGAAGTCTATGTAGAATATAACAAATTTTGCAGTTCATTGTATATAGTACTAGAGGATATAATACATTATGTTATAGTCATGTGGTTAATATTTATTTGACAAGTGATATTAGAACCTGACTCTTGCTCCTGAACACAAACGACTAGTATTTTGGACACATTAAATTCTTTTTTCTTTCTTTCTGTCTGTCTGTCTGTCTGTCTCTCTTTTTAGGATCACACTCATGCCATATGGAAGTTCCCAAGCTAGGGGTCAAATTGGAGCTGCAGCTGCCAGCCTGTACCACAGCCACAGCAACACCAGATCTGAGCCACATCTATGACCTACACCACAGCTCACCATAATGTCAGATCTTTTACCAGCTGACAGGGGCCAGGGATCGAACCTGCATCCTCATGGACATCAGTCAGGTTAGTTACATTTGAGCCACAGTGGGAACTCCAGGACACATTAATTTCTTGTGCTGAGAATATCGGAACTCACAGGACTGATCATCTGTTTATATAAATGACAATTAAACTTGATCATCAGAATGAGGAACACACTTTCTTTTTGAGATTTGACCACTGTATTCACAAATATACCAAATATGCCAAATAGCCTTTGTTCGCTAATAAATAATCAAACTCGATAAAGAAGTGTTTTGTTGTCGCCACTGTTGATGCTGCTGCTGCTTCTAACTAAGGTTTTGTTTTGTCCTGAGCTCCAGAGCCAAAAAATAATATCACAAAGTGTAATGAATTCAAGCATTAACAGTTAGAACCCTTTGAAAAAATAAGTTGTCAATGCAGATATAGTTCAAAGATTAACCTACTCTGAAGAAGCAGCTTTCTTGGGAAAATCACACCTTGACTTCACTGTACCTCACCTTGTGGGAGCAGAAAACAAGAAAAAGGAAAGAAAGTCAAGACATTCACTTTATTAACAAGGGTTCACACTTAAAACTCTAATCCTTTGCGCCAAATTCTGTCTTGAGGCATAAACTTAGTAGATACACAGTGGGCACCTATAAACTCAGAATATTTTTAAACCTATTTCCTGAGAAGATTAAAATATTATGTGTGTGAGTGTGTGTGTGTGTGTATAATACATATGTATTATATTCATATATATTCACATAATTTCTAGAAAGTGGTATTTGACAAATATTTCATCTAAAAATATTTTGTGTTTAAATCAGGTGCATAAGAGTCAATAAGAATAAAACTGTAGGGACAAAGGGCCAGCGAACAGGAGTTGGATGTTTTACTGAATCACATGAAGTTTTCCTTACCTGCATGCCTGCAGCTCATCCAACACCTACACAGATGATACACTGCTACCATCGAGAGCTTGACATATGACTTTATTTTTTCATTCTGTGCATTTACCACTTGCTAATATATTTAGAGACACAATCTTAAATTCATCCTGTTTTTTTTTTTTCGTGCTTTTTTTTAGGGACCGCACCCGCGACTTATGGAGGTTCCCAGGCTAGAAGTCGAATCAGAGCTACAGCCGCCGGCCTACGCCACAGCCACAGCAACGCCAGATCGATCCCAGCCACGTCCATGACCTACACCACAGCTGAGGGCAACGCCATATAGTTAACCCACTGAGCAAGGCCAGGGATCGAACCCACAACCTCATGGTTCCTATTTTGATTTGTTTCTGTTGCACCACGATGGGAACTCCTTAAATTCATCCTCTTATTTGTGTCTGACTAGCAGGCCACTTTGTAAATTGGGTAGAAAGAAGGAAAAAACAAACAAACAAAAAAATCCCACTGATACTAACCTAGAAGTTTCACTTAACTCACAAGTGACCCGTTCTGATCTCAGTGAAGCTGAGACTTATGTTTGGAAACAGACCACAGATTTTATTCTTGGAATTCTTTAATGGATTTTATTTCAATTATAGGTGTACATAAATCATCACAAGTCAATTTTATAGATTTTGTATCCCACCCCCCAGATTGTCTTATTTGAAAAACCAAGGTTTTCCAAAGTCTGTGAGTCATTGTCTATTCTGTAAAAAGGTTCATTGCATCTTTTTAGTTTCCACATGTAAGCGGTAGCAATGGGTGTTGCTGTCTAATTGTCTGACTGGTTTCACTTCGCATGATAATTTCTAAGTCCATCCATGTTGCTATAAATGTTGGTAATTTGTTCCTTTTAATGGCAAATTGGTGCAAATTGGTGCAGCCACTGTGGAAAATAGTATGGAGATTCATCAGAAAACTCAAAATAGAATTACCATTTGATCCAGCAATCCCACTCCTGGGCATCTATCCAGCAGAAACCATGACTCGAAAAGACACATGTACTCCAGTGTACATTGCAGCACTCTATGCAATAGCCAGGTCATGGAAACAACCTAAATGCCCATTTAAGTGTACATGGACAGAAGAGTGGATAGGGAAGATATGGTACATACACACAGTGGAATGTTACTCAGCCATTAAAAGGAACGAATTATTCTTGTAATTCTTTAATATGAAGCCCAAGAATCTTATTTAGATTTTCTTTTGCTGACTCGAGTACTATCAATTAGAGACCTTCAGGGATTCAGGGACTATCTAGGTTTCATCTTAGCTGCAATAGTGCTGATCTTTGTTTGAATGTACGTGTGTGTGGAGAGGGGATGTGTGTGTATAAATTATTTTGGTTTCGTTCTGCATGGCGGGGGGTGGCATGGCAGTATACAGACTGTGAAACGTTCATTCTGCCTTTTCAGTCCTTTCTTGTATACCAGAAACTGCTGTTTTGTTTTTTCACATGTTGTCTTTCTGAAAACAGTGAATTTTATGTTTCTTTCCAGCTTTGGAAATCTGTTAGAAATGATTGTTGTAGCTCAATTTATAATACCTCCCTGTTGAGGACTGCAATATCCTTATTGACATTCCTATCACCTAAAAGTATCTAATCTTCAATAAATTATTAAGGCAAATTATTTTATAGAGTAAGATTGTCAGTGTATATAAACAAATATATTTACTATAGTAATTTGTCTCAGATGGTGAATATACTATAAGGGAAACAGCTTATGATTTGCAGTGAGCCAAACTTGGATTAAACCATGTTCTTGCAAATGTTAGTAATGTGACTTTGGCCAATTATTTATTCTGTGATCCTGAGAGTTTTCATGTGAAAAATTGAGATAATAATAACCATAATAATAATAATCATAATAATAATAGCACATTCAATGTTAAAATATTTTAAACAAAGTTATTACTTTGAGTTTGGACCTGGAAGTGCATTGCCTAACTTGCCCTCTTCTAATATTTATTTGCATCGAAGGTACTTAAATAAACATGATCCAATACACTGTATTTTCCATGTGTTTTTCCTACAGGAAAAAAAATGGAAATCTGTTCTTAATACCAATCCCCTTTTAGGATAAAAAAGGGTATCCAAATATAGAAGGGAATTCTTCCAGCAATATTATCTATATTACAGTTTTTATTTTTTCAGATTGGTGACCAAATTAAATCATATTCTTTCAGAGTTCAAGCACTTGTGAAATTCTTATCAGTATTGTGTTAGCTTACTTCAATAGTATTATTATTTGCAAAATGTGTGTGAAGTCATCTTCCATAAATGTTATATCAAAATATTAATTATGCTAGTCAAATTGTTTTACTTTAAAATTTTAGAAATAATAACTTACATCATGAGATTGCTGTAAAGTGGTGAAATTTTCACTCATTCCTCTCTAGTTTAACCCATTGCAGTTACCTATTTTGAACTCCAAGAATCCTAAAATGCTAAGTTAATTCATAATTGAATTTGAAATTGTTTAACAGTGATACTGAACAAGAAAGCCTTAACCTTTCCTTCTGCTTTACTGAAAGCTAGATAGGCTGATTCTTGCCTATAGGTTTCCAACTTCCCTCTCACTCTGATCCTTGTGGAGCAAAGATGCCCTAACCACAGAGGTCCCTCCCCTCACTTTTCATTGAATATTTGCTTTAGAAAACTTGTAAGTTTTTTCTCTACCCCTTTGAGAATGTAAATATATTAATAAGTTTCTTGCATGGTCCAGCAATTCCACTTCTGGGATTTACCTGAAGGAAACAAAAATGCATTCAAAAAGATACACACACCTCTATGTTCATTGCAACATTATTTATAGTAGCCAAGACATGGAAGAACGCTAAACATCCATCAGTGGTAGAATGGATAAAATATGGGAAGTTCCCATTGTGGTTCAGAGGTAACAAGCCCAACTAGTATCCATGAAGATATGGGTTCAATCCCTGACCTCACTCACTGGGTTAAGGGTTTGGCATTGCCATGAGCTGTGGTCTGGGTCACAGACATGGCTTGGATCTGGTGTTGCTGTGGGTGTGGTGTAGGTTGACAGCTATAGCTCTGATGTGACCCATAGCCTGGGAACTTCTATATGCCCCAGATGAAGCTCTGAAAAAGCAAAGCAAAGCAAAGAAAATATGGCAATAGATAATATATACATATATATGTATGTACATATGTAATTCAGCCATATGAATAATAGAATCGTGCCATTTGAGACAACATCTATGGATGGACCTTGAGGGCATTATGCTAAGTGAAATAAGTCAGACAGAAAAAGATAAATGCCATATGATCTCACTTATATTTCGAATCTTGAAAAACAATTTAAAAAACAAAGCTCATGGATATAGAGAATAGATTGGTGGTTGCCTGAGGCTGGGAGTCGAAAGCGGACAAAATGATTGAAGGGAGTCAAAAAGTATAAATTTCTACCTAACAAAATGAATAAGTCATAGGGATAAAGTGTACAGTGTGGTGACTACAGTTAAGTAGTAGCTAGGAGAATGGATTTTGAAAGTTCTCATCACAAGAAAAAAATTTCCTATTAGGTATGATGACAGATGTTAATCGGACTTATTATAGTGATCATTCTGCAGTATGTACAAATATAAACTTACATTGTACACTTGAAACTTATATAATGGTATGCTCATTATGTCTCAAATACATAAATGTATACATACATACATAGGTATATACATACGTATGTACATATATAAATATAAACTGGTGTTGCTGCGTTTTCAAGGGTCCAGGAGTCATTTCGTTGAAATGTTGTCATCAAGGAAGGTTGTTCCCCAATATCTGTGGGAGTATGGGAGCCTAACTGAGAGGGGAGCCTTCTTCCAAGTTGTAAAACTACTTCCTGTCATGAAGATACGAGAAAGTTTATTTTTCCCTTGGGTAAAGCCAATTAGCAAACACAGAAGAAATACAAGCTCTTAAAAACTCTTCGGTCTTTTGTTTCAGTAGAACTGACTTCAGACTTCATTCTGTTCTCTCCCCTATTGCCTAGAATAAAATTATTCTTGCCTGTTTTAACATTTCCCAAAGTAATTTTTGCTGTGAGAATATCCAATAAGTTTAGCTTGAACTTTTTTATCATAAAATATGTGAGCAGTAACAGAGATGTGTGCAGTGAAGACCACTTGAATAAATTTTGCGTAAATAATTACACTTTTGTTGTCATACTTGTCATGAAAAGCAGGAAAAAAAAGTGTGGTGAATAGACAATAGCAAGGATTTTCCAAAAGGGGTTGAAAATAACTCATAAAATTACAAGAACCTAGTAGTTAAGAAAATATTCACAAAATAAATTTTGCATGAGTGTTCATAACACTTTTTATATAATAATTAAAATATAGAATCTATTTAAATATCTGATATTGAGCACTCAGTATATTTTAGATGTTATCTTATTTTTAGTAACTGACATCAGACTTTAAGTGGAGAACAACATCTGTTTTTAAAAGGGATGTTTTATAAGAGGATTATGATTTTGTTTTCAGACCAGTAGTGGGGCCTGGCACCTAAAATGAGGATCTGATGCAGCTATGAGGGATAATTTGGTCCTGTCTCTCTAACTTGGCTCCCAGAAGCTGACCTACTTAGGATAAGTAACTCTATTATGTATCTTCATTATTCTCCACCTATTTTAGACATGGTACTTACAAGCTAGCCCCCTTTGCTTGTATTCCTAGGGTATAGCATGAGCTACATAAGAGTACAATTTATATAAAAACTATACAAATATGCAATGCTAGAGATGACACAGTCAAAATAGGATAATTGTTACTTAATGCAATGTTCTATTCTATATTTGGTACATATAATATTCAACAAAATTTGGAGTTCCTGTTGTGGCTCAGCAGTAATGATCCCGATTAATATACATGAGGACACAGGTTTAATCCCTAGCCTCACTCGGTGGGTTAAGGACCCGGTGTTGCTGTGAGCTGTGATGTATGTCACAGGCGCAGCTTGGATCTCATGTTGCTATGCCTGTGGTGTAGGCCAGCAGCTTTCGCTCCTATTTGACCCCTAGCCTAGGAACTTCCGTATGCTGCAGGTGCGGCCCTACAAAGCTTAAAAAAAAAATTTAACAAAATTTAATTTCCAAGTATTTGAGGTTTTCCTATGATATTGTTTTCCTTTTTAAAAACTCTAATTTCCATTTATTTTGTTTCCCCCCCCAGTTCCATTGAGATATAAGTGAAGTATACCATTGTGTAAGTTTAAGACATACAAAGTATTGACCTGCTGCATATATGTATTGTAAAGTGATTACCAGTGCAGTCTTAGCTTATATTGCCATTCAATCACGTAATTACTATTTTTTTTTTTGTATGAGAACTTTTAAGACCTACTTTCTTACCAGCTTTCGAGTACACAGTTGACCCTTGAAGAACACAGGTTTGAGCTGCACTAGTCCACTTATATGCAGATTTTTTTAATAGTAAATCCTACCGCACTATATTACCTGAGGTTTGTTAAGTTCATGGGTATGGAAACATGAATATGGATAAACCATAAACATGAAGCAACTGAATATGTAGAGGGCCAACTATAAATTAAATGTGGGTTTTTGACTGTAAAGACGGTCTATACCCCTAACTTCTGTGTTGTTCAGAGGTCAACTGTATTATATAGTGTTTATAGTTATAATCACCATGCTGTATTTATTTATTATTAAATTATAGTTGATTTACAATGTTTTTCGATTTTTGTTGTACAGCAAAGTGACGCAATCACACACACCTCCCTGTGCTGTACAGTAGGGCCCCATTGCCCATCCATTCCAAATATAACAGTTTGTATCCAAAAACCACAAACTGCCCCTCCATCCCAGTCCTTCTTCCCTCCTCCCTGGGAATGACAAGTCTGCTCTTCTGGACTGTGATCTATTTCTGTTTTGTAGATAGGATCACCTGTGCCATATTTCAGATTCCACAAATTGTCTTTTTCTTTCTGGCTTACTTCACTCAGTATGAGAATCTCTAGTTCTATCCATGTTGCTGCAAATGGCATTAGTTTATTTTTTTTTAATCATTGACTAGTATTCCATTGTATATATGTACCACGTATTCTTTTTTTTTTTTTTTTTTTGTCTTTTGTCATTTTACTGCCACACCCATGGCATGTGGAGGTTCCCAGGCTAGGGGTCTAACAGGAGTTGTAGCTGCTGGCCTTCGCCACAGCCACAGCAACGCGGGATCCAAGCTGCGTCTGCGACCTACATCACGGCTCACGGCAACGCCGGATCCTTAACCCACTGAGCAAGGCCAGGGATCGAACCCGCAACCACATGGTTCCTAGTCGGATTCGTTTCCGCTGCACCACGACGGGAACTCCTGTACCACGTATTCTTAATTCATTCATCTGTTGATATACATTTAGGTTATTTCCATGTTTTGGCCATTGTGAATAGCATTATGATGAACATAGTGGTGGATGTATCATTTTCGATGAAAGTTTTGTCCAGATAAATGCCTGGAGTGAGATTGCAGGATCGTATAGTAGTCCTATATTTAGTTTTCTGAGGTGCCTCCATACTGTTTCCAATCTGTAGAATTTATTAATCTTATAACTGAAAGTTTGTACACTTTGACCAATATTTCTCCATTCCCTCATGCTCTAGCTATATCATTTAATTGACCCAGAAAACACTTTGTGAGTTTAGATCCATTTACTTTTTATTTACTTGTTTTTGATCCTACATGTTGTCTGTGTTATTGACTGTAGCATTTAAACTTGAAAAGGATGTGTATTCTGCAGTTATAGGTTTTAGTGTCTTATAAATGTCAATTAGATTCAACTGGTTGATTCAGAGCTTCTCTGTCATTACTGATATTTTATCTAGGTATTATACCAACTACTGAGAAACACAGGTCTTAACAACTTGTACCTATTTATGTAATTGTCTGTTTCTCCCTTAATGGTCTCGATTTCTTCCTGTATTTTTGAGGCACTCTTAATAGGTGAGAATATATTCAAAATTGCTATGTCTTTCTAATGAGTTGCCCCTCTAATTTCCTTTATCCCTTATAGTTTTGTCATGAAGTTAACTGATGCTAAAATTTTTAGCTCAGTCTTATGCTTTCTATTTTCATGGCGTATATTTTTTCCATCCATTTACTTTCAGCCATTCTGTCTTATTAAAATTTTCTTCTAAAGGCAGCATTTATTAGGTCATGATTTTTATCTATTCTATCAGTAGTTCTTTATAACGATAGCACTCAGGGTATTAACGTTTAGTGTAATGATCAATATGGTTGGAACAGGTCTACCAGTTTATTATTTGTTTTCTATTTGTTCCCTTTTCTTTTGTCCCTCTATCTCCCTGGCATGCTGTCTTTGGGATTATCGATTGTTGTTGTCCTTGTTATCCCATTTTAATTCATTTTGACTTTTGGCTCTATTGCTAATGTGTTTGTACGAGAGCATGTGTACATCTGTGTATCTCTATTTACTCTAGGAATTATAACATAAAGCTCTCAGTTAACTTAGAAACTAATATTGTAACACTGAATATAAAGGGTAGAAACCTTGCAAACTTATAGGTACCTTTAAAACCCTCTCCAATTACCTTTAGCTAAAGGAGTGATCTATTTACATCCCTACATATTCAGACTTATACCAGATAAAGTTATACTACTTGATATAAGCAGTTACATACATTTTAAAGAACTTAAGGTGAAAAATAGTTTGTTTTAAATGTTATTTACTCAAGTTTTTACCATTTCTCTTATTATTACTAAATCCTCAAATATCCATATTTCTGTCTGGTGTCCTAAGTCGTCAGTGTGAAGGACTTTTGTTTTAACACTTGCTTTGGAACAGTTATGCTGGTGCTAAATTCTTAGTTTTCTTTCACTTGAGAAAGTGTTCATTCTTGAGAATATTTTCTCTGGTTATTTTTATGCCCCAGTCTCTCTGTCCTTTTGTTTTAGTACTCCAATTCATGTTTGTTTGTTCTTTAATATTTTACCCCAGGTCCCTGCATTTATGTTCATTTTATTAAAATTGTGTTTCTCTTTCCCTCAGCTCATATAATTCCTATTGACCTATTTTTCAAGATCACTATATATTTGTTCTGATACCTGTGTTCTACTGTTGTTATAATAGTATATTTTCTTTTAATTTTGGAAGTTGTATTTTTCATTTCTAAAAATTCCATTTTGGTCTTTTTTATAGTTTTTTTTTCTCTACTGTGTATTCTAGTGGTCCAAAATGCTTCATGTAATTCCTTTTGCTTTGTGTAGTTGAGTTATAATAACTTATTTAAATATATTTCTCATAATTTCAATGTTTGGATCATCTTGGAGATGACATCTTAGTTAAGATTATATATAACAAAGTACCACAGATTATGTTATTTAAACAATAAAAAAATATTTATTATAGTTTTGGAGGCTGAGAATCCAAAAATCAAGGCACTAGAATACTTGGTGTCCTCGTTTGTAGAAGGCCATTTTTTCTGTGTCATCACATGAAGAAAGAAAGGGAAGCAAGACTCTGTGAGTCTTGTAAGGGCACTAACCCATTCATGAGGGCACCATCCTCAAAATCTCATCTGATCCTAATTACTTCCCAAAGGGCCAACCTTCTAAACTCTTGTATGGAGAGTTGGCTTTCAACACGTTAATTTTGGAAGGATTCATTTAATAAATAGCAACATATCTTAATTCTTTTTCTGCTTGAGAATTGGTCACATTTTCCTGGATTATTGCATGTTAGGTAGTTTTGGGCTGTATCCTGAAAATGTTGAATATTATATTGCATAAACCCTGGTTCCAGTTAAAATCTTCTGGAGAATCTTATTTTTATGTTTATCAGGTTATCAACCCAGGTAGTTTTGGACTATAAACATTTCTCATGTCTGGGGGGCAGCACTTCAAATACACAATTATTTAGGTCTTTATGCAGCAAACCATTCTTCCTGAGAATACACAGTTCACAGGTTAGTTTAAAATTTGTTCAAATTGCAGGCTAGTGATCAGTACCTTGCTGTGGCTCAGAAGTGAATAAAGGCGCTACACATCTCTCTGTACAGGAGTTTGTGTGAATATAATTTTTAAACTCAGTATGATAAACGGTAAGGACCAGGATTGTTGGATCATATGGTTAGAGTATGTTTAGTTTTCTAAAAAACTGCTAAACTGTCTTCCACAATGGCTGAAAGTTGTTTATTCTCACCATTGATAAATGAAGGTTCCTTTTAGTCCAAACCTTGCTCAGCACCTTGGTGTAGGTGCTTTGAATTTTGACCATTCTAATACTTGTATAGTGGCTTATATTTGCTTTAAATTACCGTGCCTTAATGACATCTTTTCATGTTCTTTTTTTTTTTTTTTTGGAAAGGTGAATAGCTTCTCTGGTGTGGTATATGTTCAGGATGTTTATCCATTTTTAAATTGAATTTGTCATTTTCTTATTGTTGAATTTACTTTTAATTACTTTTTTCTGAACTCATTCCCTCCCACTCTCCTTAAAAGTGGAAAATAATCTTTCATTTTATAATAACTTCAGAAAACTAACTTATCAATATGCTAAAATTAGGACCATGAATACTGAAGACTAGAAGAAAAATAGAGGGTCTTCAAATCATCATATATAAGGCAACCACTCTATTCATGCAATTCTGAAATAAGTGCAATATTACATTTCAGTTGATTAAAGTGTGTGCCAGCCCCAGAATATTAATTGCTTTTAAAGAAAGGCAAACATAATATATTCTTATTAGCAATAGTTAGAAAAAATTCCTTTTTAATGTTCTGCTTTAATCTATCTATATCTATATCTATATATCTATATCTATATCTATACCATCTATATCATCTATATCTATATATTGCTTTTTAGGGCCCCCACCCACAGCATATGGATATTCCTAGACTAGGGGTCAAATCGGAGCTACAGCTGGCAGCCTATGCCACAGCCCAGAAACACAGGATCTGAGCCGCATCTGCAACCTACACCACAGCTCATGGCAATGCCAGATCCTTAACCCACTGGGCAAGGTCAGGGATCAAACTTGCAACCTCATGGTTCGTAGTTGTATTTGTTTCCATTGCACCACAACAGGAACTCATAAACTAATCAATTTTCTGTTGAGAGATGCAGTAAAGTGGTAAAAGAGAAAATAATTCATTTATTTTTATTTATGCATTTGGAACCAGCCAGATGCTATGGATATGGAAATAAAAAAAAAAACAAAAAACAAAAAACAGCAGTACCATTAGAGGTTCCACAGGTGTTCAGTAAAGAAAATCCTAGTTGGAACATGTCCTAAATACCCACAAAATCCCTATGAAGAGACTGGGAGAGTCAAGGAAATATTTAATGAAAAGATTCTTGGATCAATTATTAAAGGTAGGAATAGGCATAAAGGTAGAGAAAAGGAATGAAAAAACATTGTAATTGTAAAAAGAGGAATGAAAGAATATTGTAATCATAAAACTGAATGAGTAAATAAAATTAAGGTAAAAATATCCAGGGAAGTTTAAGGACCTGCCAGAATGGGTTATGGCAGGAGAGAGTTATATATGTGAAATAGAGAGGAGGAGGAAGGTGAGGACTGTGGAAGGCTTGAGATAAAGTGTCTGGGTTTTTGTTAAGACAAAAGTCTACACATGCGAACACACGCAAACACACACATGCACACCACACGACATTAGAATTGTGAAAGGCTTTCTGAAAATGGCAGAGAACCAAAGAGCTTAATTGGACAGTTTTTTGTTTGTTTTAATTCTACGTCTTGCTTAAAATCTCCAAGCTTCCATTTATTTATTTTTAAAAACAAAGGTAATAAGAACGCCCTCTCCTCTCAGATTTGTGTATGGACTAAAATTGAGTAACAATTTAAAAAATTTGTCTTTTTTTATTGAGGTCAAATTGACAAAATGTTCAGGTGTACAACATCATGACAATATTTGTATACATGGCAAAATGATCTCTTCAATAAGTTTACTTAACATCCATCACCATACATAGTTGGAAATTTTTTTCTTAATTTTCTTTTTTCTTTTTCCTTATAATGAGGGCTTTAATGATCTACTCTCAGCAACTTTCGTGGTATTATTAACTATAGTTGCCATGCTGTAAATTGCATCCCAAAGGGGTAAGACTTTTAATGCTCTGCCTGCCACTTGGCAAACATATAATACTTGGTAATTGGTATCATAACCGTTAGAGTAATTATATATGTCATTTGAATGAAAACTTTAAAAACTAGATCGACCATGGTTTATTCACTTCCAGATGCTTAAACGTATTTTGTTTTACATTAGAAGACTCACTAAAAAGACACTGCTGTGTCTCTCTGAAACATTTATTGCTAAAGTTCTTTTCCTCAGGTGAAAGTGACATTTATTTGATATGTTGAGAGCATCTCTGAATATATTTGAGGCTTCAACTGCCTTTACATTTTCCTTCCCTTTATTTCTCTTTGGGAAGAGATAAATTGATCATGTTCCCTTGAACAAATTGGGCCAGGGACACTTTCATTTGGTTCAGAGATTACATTATATTTTGGAATTGGAGAGGACCCAGAGGTTTTCCTGCTTGTTATTTTTGGCGTTCATTATACTGTGCTCTTCAGATCTCTCTAAGCACATGTGCACATTGATTAAAACAGCAAAATGATTAAACCAATGCATCAAGTGACAATCTCCAAACAACTTGAAAACCCCAAAGAACTTCCTTCCCCAAGATAAGCAAGCACAAACGTTTAGTATTCATTATATAGTATTGGCAGGAGTATTTCAAAAATGTAGGAAACATAGTTTCAAATGCTCAAGGTTGTTGTACAATAAGCTATTTGCAAAATAGTTAGCTAATTTGTTTTTTCTTCAAGCATGATAGCAATGCAATTGAGTACAAGTCCCCACCACATTTCCTAAAATTTTCATTGCTAGACCTAGTCCCTGACCATATATACTGATGACTGCATTATATAGTTAAGGTCCATTAGGATAAAAAAAACAGGTAAAATAGTTAACAGTTACAACAGTATATGTAAATTATATACATTATTATTATTATCATATTTAGATAAATAAAATGTATTAAATTAAAAGAAAATTTGAAAATATTGATAGTGTTATTATATAATGTATATTCTGAAATATTAAATACCCCAGGATAAAAAAAAAGAAATAAAAAGAGTATATCAAACTACTGATAAATATCAATAGCAATGAAACTGAAATAAAATGTTGAAGAGAGAAAGTCCAATTTTGGATACAGAACAAAAGGTGGATTTTGATGGAAAACCTCACAGTCATTTCTAAAGGAAAAACTAATCCTGAGTACAAGCGTCATCTGGCTTTGATGTATAAACTTGCAGTGAGTATAATACTTAAAGAATTCTTGAGCCCTTACATGACCTCACTGAATAAGGCAGAGGCAGGAATATGAGGCTAGACTGGAAGGGCAGGGACTAAAGGGGACAATAGCCTTGATTACTGGGCTTCTAAGGATAAGAAAGATGGCATTTAATGACTGGGGAAGGATTCCAATAACTTCTCAGCACTTGTGAATAAAAAAATGAAAAAAATACTTTTGTTTTTCAATTTGCTGCTTAAACTCCTTGAGCAGACAAAAAATAAAAATGACGAAGAGTTATCAAATAGTCATGCAGAGGACACTAACGGCGAAGCTAATTTAGACTAACAGACTAATAAAAGTATTTTGTCACTCTCAAAATACGTTGCCTTCTCTCCAATCTTCTTGCATATGCTCTTACAATATGTCTTTGCCTGGCTGGCTCCATCTTGTTTAACTTAACTTCTGGTTATATTTTCATCATTCAGCTCTTAATAGTAGTCTTTTCCTTTTAATGTGTTTACTTTTTTTTTTTTTTTTTAATCTCCCACCCCTGGAATATAAGCTCCCTGAATGAAGGGTTTGAGCAGATCAGTCTCTTGTCAGTGCATAGAACTATGTTGAGCCCAAAGCCAGTGATTAACACATTCTCTTTTTAATGACTAGCTTGTATTTTTTTCGAGTGTGTAGAGAAAATTTTGTCAATGGAAAAACCTGGTCCTCTTGGGGGAAGTGCTGATTAGAAAGCTGATAGAACAATTCGTTTAGGTAAATAGATGATAAAATTTGGATTTATAGCTGGAAAGATCAAGTCCACCTCCCAATAAATGCCCCCAATTCACAATAGAAATAGGAAATATTATACACTTTTATGTTTCTGTGGCTTGCTTCAATCATGTTTTCCAGCTCATCTCAGGTATATCCTTCAACCTTCTGTACACTTACCCAAGTGTTCCATGTCATTGAATCTCAACTCTAAAGGCAACTCCACAGTGAAGGCTTCTGGACCACTTAATCAGAATTAAAGGTATGTCTCTATTCACCCTCTGTGATATAATAATATTCACCTTATAATTAGCAAACTCTTTATTATGCCTTATACAGTAACCGTTTATGTGGATAACTTCCCTTTACTTAGCAAGCTAATTAAGGAAAGAAACAACATAATTTATCTTTGCATTATTGACTTTACCTAGCACAGTGCCTGCACCTACTATGTCCTCAATTAATACAATTAATGAAATTAAACTAAGATGAATTTAAAAGTTATTTTCAACATGCTGTAAAAATAAAAACTAGACAATAAGGTTTGTGAAAGTGTTTATATATAGCATCCTCTGACTAATGAATAAGGAAAAAATATAATCTAATTTATATTTCTAGTAGGTGTTGTCTTGGTCTAAATTTTCAGATACCCTAGGAGTAGAAGTAGAGTAGAAAACAGTCTAATGTGAGAAGGCAAAATGAAAAGACTTACAGTATAAATGGAATAATATTGGTAATAATTATTGAGGGAAATTTGAAAAAAATGCATTAATTTCTAAAATTGGTATTGCTTTTCTTCAACTAAGCAATATTCTAGAAATTTATCCTAAGGCGATATGTGGAAAAGTATGCAAAAAATATAAGAAATTCACTGTCACAGTTTATTGTATAATAACGAAAAACTTTAGCAAGGCAAATTTTTCAAAATAAAGGTTTCGTTGTAGACATTGTGCTGTATAACAGCATGGGCCAGGAGTTTCTCTGTGGCTCAGGGGGTAAAGGATCCAGCATTGTCACTGATGTGGTGGGAGTTCAATCCCTGGCTTGGAAACTTTTGAATGCTATGTGTACAACTGAAAAAAAAAAAAAAGCATAGGCCACAAAGCCACATTGCCTGTCTACAGTCTGGCTTGATCACTTAATAATTCTGTGACCTTGAGCAAATCACTTAACCTTAAGCTTTCTGTGTGTTTCCTTAATTATAAAATGTCAATAAGAATAGTGCCTGCTTTATAGCCTTCTCTGAGCTATATATATTCATATTGATGAAGTAGTTACAACAATCCCTACTTTATAGCATGAGTTAAAACATACTATGCTAAATATTCTATACATGCAAGGAAGTAAATTTTACTGAGATGTTTTTAATTGTTATCACTAAATTGTGGGTTCTTAGATGACTTTTGAGACTACTTTTTGTTCTTTTGTTACATATAAGCATTGATGTTGCAATAATGATAACAAAACTTATTTTTAATAAGCATGTTAATGTCAATTTTTAAACAGTGCCAGTGTTTGGAAAGCAAGATGTAATTATACATATGAATGTTTATAGTGAAAAGATTCTTCTTAGTCAGCCTTCTTGCAAACTGGAGTAACTTTGTAACATGACATAGCAGTAACTATCCTTTCCAGAAGTTATCAGTTCTTGGCATCCTCTATGTAATCCTTCAATTTGCTTGACTTTGTTGAGAATAGGTAGCTGAGTACAGGGACCATTATAGTATTAATTCATCATTGGAAATATGAAAGGATCCCTCCAATTCTTCATGCATTATTTTTAGAGTGTTCTGACAGAAGGAATGATGATTCTGCCTAGGCTAGACAGAAAGGCACAATAACACTCAGGAGGGTGGATATATTTTTTGACATTTGTACAATTTTGGGGGGATATTACCTCCTTTTCATTATTTATTTTTCTAAATATGTCTGGGGAAAAATATGACCATTGGAACAGTGAGCGTGTGTATTCTCAATCTCAGCCTCTTAGCAAAAAACTGTGGCATCCTGAGGTACAGTAATTTCTGAGAGTCCTTTCACCTCTCTATCTCTGTAACTTCATGGATAACAGCCTCTTTTTAATGAAAATATTTTTTTAAGTAGTTCCTGCCTGATTTTAAGGCTACCATTTTATTCCCCCACCAAATACTTTCTCATTCTGAATTTTTTCCCCTTACATGTATCAATTCAGTTCAGAAAGGATAACTTTTGGTAATCAGTTTCAGTTGGCACAGTGCAAGCAAATATTTCACCAGCCACAGTTAAATAGGGAAGGAAAACTTTATTTGGGGCTATTGCAATAGGAGAGAGACTCCAGGCCTCTTCTTCCTTCAACTCTACTGAAAGAAATGGTGGAGGCTTTTTAAACATTGAGTTGAGAGAGGGGTCATGGGCCAATTTTGTTTGCTAACTGGCTTTCCTTTGGCTTTCCCAAAGGACAAGTAACCTTTCTCACATCTTCATGACAGGAGGTAGTTTCACAGCTTGGAGAAAGGCACCCATCTCCTTTAGGCTCCTATGCTGCCACAGAGACTGGAGTACGGGAACCCTATAGTCTTTGATGATTACATTTCATAGAAATGTCTCCCAGGTCCTTGAGAAAAACATCTCTGAATAGGAAAACTGGCAAGGTAATGTTTTGATAATTATATCTTAAATAGGATGAAAAAGATAGTTTACAATTATGTCTTTCTATAATAAATTTCCTAAGAAAAGGGAGAAGAGGGGCCCAGAATCAGGAAGAAACCAATTTACAGTGAAGGGAATGTTAAGGCCATCTCAGAAAGCATTTAATAATACACAATTTAGTATTTTATTCTACATCACATGAATAAGATAAGAATGAATTCAAAAACTGTATTATTATTTATCATATCAAATTTCTGCATAAACTGTCTCACTGAAGTCTCATCACACGTTTTGATATAGCTATTATTATCTTCAGTCTTAATTTACAGCCGAGCATCCTTCAGTACAGAAAGATTAAGACAAATTTCCACAACTCCTACACATGGCAGAACTGGCAATTAAGTTCAGATGTCATGTTCACAAGTGCTGTCATTTCTCATTTATACATGAGGAAGTTTTCAATAGCCTGTGATCTTCTAGGTACCAGATTAACTCATGGGATGACAGTCATGAACAACAACAACAAAAAAATGCCAGCACAAGAAGGACCCTCAATAAACCTCTGTAACAAAAAGGACCACAAAGCTACCCACACGCTAGCCCTCATTTAAAAAAAAAAGTAGTTTTGCAATATGCTTTTGACAGTGCCAGTAAAACAGCTTTGCAATTTATAAAATTGTCACAAGGAGTAAGATGGCTTATTGATATAATTATTGCCCTATGATTTTCTTTTTAAATCTATATTTTTGCTTTATTTTTCCTTATCAAAACTTAGCTGCTTTTATATTTTTCTTAGATTTTTCTGGACAAATCAACCTATGAAAATTTAACCTAATTTCCCAAAAGTGTTTGGTACTTGGGAGGACCATTGACATTCTTACATTTCTTGCTGTGAAGAAAAAATAGTTCATCATGACCAACTAAAACTGCTTTTATTATCCACAGTTTTGAAAATGTGTCTCTGTACTGTTTGAGTGGAATAAACATGCTCTTACTTACTCTGACTCCTAATGCTTTTAACATTGTTAAAGCATATATTTGTTACTTTTGCAGGTTGAGTGTCCTTGGGTGTTCTCAGGAAGGCAAAGAAAGGGAATCAGATTGGGCAGAGTGACAGGCTTGGCTGAGATGGAGGGGCTATGAAGCTAGACTGCTCTTAAAGTTGTCTTGCATTGTGTGCAGGGAATGGACATTTATTTACAAGTAAGAGTGGATCAGTTACTGGACACAAGCTTTCCTGGGGGCATAGGGTAGGACACTGGGATCTCTCAAATCAAGGGCCATTTTTGAAGTAGGTTGACAGCTGGAGGCTGTCGGTTTGAAGCACTGTCAGAAGTTTGTAGAATACATACTTCAGTCACAAATAGGAACTTGGGTGATGTATCACAGCAGAGAGTACAGCTGAATTTCTTAGTTATATAGATACTGCTCTATATATGTGAACAAATTTCTCCTTAATAAGGAAGTATATATTCTTCCAAATCCTGGATTCAGTTGGGACTTTAGAAATTCATCACAAATTTTAAAAATATCATGTATAACTTTACAGTCATGCAATTGTGTATGAACTGCAATTTTGTATAATACTAAGAATAATAGTGAGCAAATATTTACCTTAATTGTCATAGCCTATTACTTAGTGAATTTATATTGGAAATGTACATTTTATGAAAAATTGGGGAAAATATAATTTAAGTGAGTTCTTTATTTTTTCCAAAAATATAGGTGGGTGTTTTTCTCTTAATTAACTTTTTACTGTTCAAAGGGATAATTAATTTGGATTAATAGTACATGACAATGTTACAGACTAAATTTTGTCTCTCCAAAATGTGTGTGCTTACTCCCTAACCACCAATATGGTTAAATTTATATTAATTGCCCCTTTAAGGAGGTGATTCATGTTAAGTGAAGTCATAATGTGAGGGTCCTAATTCAAAAGAACTGGTGTTAGACAAGGGAAAGATACCAGGATTGCAGATAGATGGAAAAATGGCCTTGTGAGAAAAAGTGAGAAGGTAGTTATCTACAAACCAATGAGAGAGGCTGCAGTGTAAACTAATCCTCTTAAGCACCTTGATCTTGGACTTCTATCCTCTATAACTGTAAGAAAATCAGTCTCTTCTGGTTAAACCACCCGGGGTAGGGTATTCTGTTGTGGCACCCTAAGTAAAATAATACAGTGCATTAATATTATGTTGATATCATAATACTACTTGTCAGATTGTATCACTGGAATGTTAACAACTGCCTCAGAGAGAGAGAGACCACAATTTAGGATAGGTATGGAACATGCAGATACACATGTATGTAGGTTATAGAGTTTTGTATTTCACTTTATTTGGACTCTGGGATTTATGATTAAAGCAAACCAGGAGACATAAATAATCAGATATCTCTAGATTCTTCCATTATTTCCTAAAGAGTCCAAATATTTTCTTGCCTCCTTAGATTTCCATTTGGAAAATAGAAATCATGAAGCATAAAGCTTATATTATCTATCTATCCATAATCTTCCTTTGGCAAGCAATTTATATCACAAAGGGATATAGTCAACATAGGAAAAGCATAGGATTTGAAATCATAAAGCCTAGATTTAAATCTAGACTATGTCAGGCTACTCTTGAGCTAGTCATCTAAATTTAGAAAACTACATTTTTAATTTTTTTTCTCATAAACCTGAAGGTCTTAGGATGGCTTCATGTTAAATACAATGAGAAAATAGAGGTAAATAAATAAGACTTAGTGTGTTCATGAAATGAACCAATACTCTAAAAATTCCCTAAATCCCTAAACTTCATTTGATTATTAAAATTCTATGTTGTAAAGTTTTGTTTTTTAAATAAAATAAATGAGACCTAGAAAGTTAATTAGTGTTATTGGTATTATAGGGCAAATACTTAGTGGAGCCAGACTTCAATTCTAGGCATTTTCTTATTGTATCCTGTGCTGTTAACCTTTCTCCTATGCTCTATGACCTGATAAAAATCATGATAAAAATAATACTAGCATAGTTTACCCTTATTATTACAGTAATCACTTGAAAAGAGTAATTTTAAGCTATCTAAATAAAGTGTGGGGGGTAGTTAGGTGAAATCATTCTGTCTTGACCAGATAAAATAGTCTAGAAATATGAGAAATACAGATACAAAGAAAGTATCCTGGAACATGAGTCACAGGTATCTGAGAAAAATGTGAAAAGTTCATAGATGTTTTCTTCCAATTTAGAGTACCCAAGAAGGTCAGACTGAGCTGTGAAAGAAGAGGTTATGGTTATGTGAGTTTCTATGACATTGGAGTGGTAACAATGTCACTGACATTTGTTGGGCCTTATCATTAGTTAGGTATCATTATGTGTATACAAGAGTGTCCCTCAGGAATGCACAACTCACCTAAGGAGGTCTAAGAGAGAGATTCTTTAAAACAATTTAATGAAATAGAGTTTTCTGCATATAAATCAAAGATTTTGGGGGGGTTCATGTTGCAATTTATTTTAAGATGTGAACTGAAAACACATTGCCAAACTCACTTAAAAGACAAAGCTAGAAAAATAGGGTTTCCTTAGAATTGGAATAACACAAAAACCCTAGTTGTTTTTTTTTATCTCTTCATAAGGGGCTTTTTTAGATATATGTGATCAATACCATAAGACAATTCAGAATTTGCTGAAGAGGGTTGATTGAACTGTACTAGGTGTTTAATGGAAATATACCCATCTCAATGGATAGCACAATATAGTGGCATTAAACTTTTAAGGACACCTTGTAGGTAAATAATAAAAGCTTAATTTTTATAGTAAATTAAAACACAACAGTGAAAGTTGTCTGAGAGATGGCACACAGGTTTTTCAACTAGAAATCTATGGTAGTTACTAATCTACTGTTATTTTTGGCTCAGTGGACACAATGTTCTGCACTCACAGATGTATTTATTCTGAGGAACCCAAAATTCTTTGCACCAAGAAATTCAACAATGCAACCTATCAATCAATATGCAGAGCTACACTTTTATTCATCCTCAGTACAAAAGCACTGAAAGGTCAAGAGGCTTGTTAAAAGGCACTTAGAGGATCTTTATTTTAATTTGGATTAGAAGAAGAGCAACTCCACAGAGAATTTACAGGTAGGAAGTGGGAGGTTGTTATCAAATTCCAGGCAATTTCTTAAGGCCATATTATAAAAGGATCTAAATGACAATATAAGTTGAGTAGACTTTAACAGACAATAAGGAACCTTTGAAAATGAGTTTTCTGTAAGAGTGACATGTTTAACATGATGCTTTAAGGATAATAGCAGAAATAACCAACAGGACAAAGTGTCAATATGACCAATCAATGGAATAGTGTAATATTCCTGGTGAGAGGTATGGAAACTGGAGTAGGAAATGAGAATGGAATGAAGCAATATTATTGCTAATTTATAATATTGTGTATAATATATGATATAGTGAATAAGTAGTTCCCAGATATCATGATAGCTTCAAAGATATGTGTGTGAACAAAAGCAGGCCAATGAGACTGCATTATAGAAATTTGGTAGAGTAATAAGGAGAGGGTCTCTTTTGTTCTGGAATTGCTATGAGAATAAAGCATATATGTACAGCTTCAGCTGGACAAATTACCTCTACAAAGAAATATTCCACTTGAATGAATACAACAGAAAAAGTGAGAGTAAAATAGATTCCTGTTAGCACTTGAGCCCTCTATTCTGTAATACCCAAAGGTATATAATCGAGACATTTAAATTATGCACATAGATTCATGTCACTTTTTATTTTCAATGTCAACTAAACCATCTTCAGTGGAGTTTTCAGTCACTGACTAGTGAAAAGTTCATTTTAACATAGTCATGAAATCCAAGGGAACAGAATTTTGAGAGTGAGGTGGTGGGTTTTAATCAGCAACTTTATGTCTACTGAGTTGCCATCAGTTTGTTGTTTGTGATGTTTTACAGCACACTTTCAGTAAAATAGTCATGGTCATAGTAAGACCTTAGTTTGTTAGGGTCTATGAAGTAGATGATGGATGAAGAATAAGGAGCATACCTAGGCAATTTTTTTGAGATATTAAGGAAGATTGGGGATAAAGAGTAGCCAGAAAACTAGTATGGTTGAAAGGAGGTTTACTTATGAAAGAAGGCACTGGGATGTACTTGGAGTTGAAAGCATTGCTGAAGCCAGAGCCAGTCAAAAGAGAGAAAGCCCTTTGAGCAAAAAAGAACGGTATACGCTACATCATATGGGTATTTATTATGATGTTACATATCATTGAAAACTAAAAATAAGCTAGGTAATATTAAATACAAAACAAGTTTTAAAATATTCAATAGTATATAAAATGCTCATAATAAAGGTTCAAGTGAAAATGTGATGCATCACACTGTATATAGAATGGATAGAGTTTTATAAAAATAAGAATATACTTGATTTTTATAATTTGTAGTAAAATATGATTAAAAGCATAAGAAATACAAAAGGCATTTAAAAAGAAATTAAATAAAATATATAAAAACATTTAACATTCAAGAGGGAAAATGTTGAGAGCAATAAATAGGATGTCAGGTCAGCCACTTGACATTGATTATACCTATGTAGTTGTTAAAATGATGTAGATACTGTTCTAATTGTTTTATAAGTATAATCTAATTAAAGAGGAGGAAACTAAAGAAAGTGTAATTAACTTACTTAACATCACTCAGCTAATAAGGGGAGGATCTAAGATTTGAATTCATTGACCACTCTGATGGAGCAGCTGACAAGGAATTAATCTCCAAAATATTCAAACATTTCTTGGAGCTATACATAAAAAAAACACAAAAAAATTCAAAAACTTAGAAATGAGAATCAAAACTACAGTGAGGTGCCAGCTCACATCAGTAAGAATGGTTGTCTTTAACAAGTCAACAAATAAGAAATGCTGGAGAGTTTATCAAGAAAAAGATACCCTCCTTCACTGTTGGGAAGAATGTAAATTGGTACAACCACTATGGAAACCAGTATGAAGGTATCTCAGAAAACTAAATATAGAACTACCATATGATCCAGCAATCCCAGTCCTGGGCATATATCCAGATAAAACTTTCATTGAAAAAGATAGATGCACCCCTATGTTCATCACACCACTATTCATAATAGCCAAGACATGGAAACAAACTAAATGTCCATTGACAGATGAATGGATTAAGATGTGGTACATATATACAATGGAATATTACTCAGCCATAAAAAAGATAATGAATGCCATTTGCAGCAACATGCTGGAACTATAGATTCTCATACTAAATGAAGTAAGTCTGAAAGAGAACGACAAATACCATGTCACTTATACCTGAAATCTAATATACAGCACAAATGAAACTTTCCACAGAAAAGAAAAAAACTCATAGACTTGGAGAACAGACTTGTTATTGCTGAGGATAGAGGGAGGGAGAGGGATGGATAGGCATCTGGGGGTTTTGGATACAAAATGTTATATTTAAAATGCCTGGGAAATGGGGTCCTACTATACTGCACAGGGAATGGTGTGTGATTAGGTCACTTTGCTGTACAACAGAACATGAAACATTGTAAATCAAAAATAATTTAATAAAAAAATAAGGCACAAGATCACCCTTGTAAAAAAAAAAATGGCAGATGATCTCAATAGACATTTTTCCAAAGAAGACAGACAGACGGCGAAAAAATACATGAGAAGATGTTCAGCATCACTAATTATTAGAGAAATGCAAATCAAAACTACCATAAGGTGTCACCTCACACCAGATCTAATGGCAGTCATTAATAAGCCTACAAATAACAAATGCTTGAGAGAGTGTGAAGAAAAGGGAGCCCTCCTACACTGTTGGTTGGCATGTAAATTGGCAAAACCAGATGGAAAACAGTATGGCATTTCCTTAAAAAACTAAATATAGAACTACCATATGATCCAGCAATCCCACTCCTGGGCATATATCCAGGCAAAACTTTCATTCAAAAAGATACATGCACTCCTATGTTCAATGGAGCACCATTCACAATAGCCAAGACATGGAAGCAACCAAAATGCCGACTGACAAAGGAATGGATGAAGAAGATGTGGTACATATATACAATGAAATATTATTCAGCCATAAAAGGAATGAAATAATGCCATTAGCAGAAACATGGATGGAACTAGATATTATCATACTAAGTGAAGTAAGTTAGAGATAGACAAATATGATATTGCTTATATGTGGAATCTAAAAACAGGATACAAAAGAACTTATTTAAAAAATAGAAACCAAGATTTCAAAACAAATCTCAGAGGTGAAACAGTTGGGAGGAGAGAAGAATTGGGAGGGTTGAAATAATGCATACACACTACTGCATAAAATAGTTGATTAATGAGAACCTACTGTACAGAACAGGCAAATCTACTCAATAGTTTTTAATAACCTATATGGGAAAAAAAGAATGAATGTGTTTAACATGTATGATTGATTCACTTTGTTATACACCTGGAACAAATACAACATTGTAAGTCAACTATACTCAATAAAATAAAATTTAAAAAGAGCAATCTGGCTTCAGAGTCCATGAATTTAAACGTTATTCTAGGTAGCTTGCAAAGATTTGTTATGTTTGTTCTTTTCTTTGAATGATGCAAGCAATCAATATAAATAAACATATTGCTGTCATAATATGTATTTGTCACAAAGATTTGAGCATATTCAATTAAAAAAATCTATCTATGGATTCAGCTATTACACTCTTCTTCATAATTGAATGTTCTTAAAAATATCTTCTTTTATTCCTTGCCCTTATGTCAAATGTATTTTGTGCTTTCACTTTTCAGAGAAATCACTCTTTGTTGCCTGAAAACAAGATTTATTGGCCTTTTTTTGTTGTTAGTGGTAAAAGTCTTAGTTGACTCTTCCAACATTCAATATTATTACAAAGGTCTTAAAATGGTCCTCCTCTCAAACCACATTTTCTTCTCACTTTTATTTATAGTTTATTCTTTATACAGCAACATTTCATATATCACACTCAAGTGTTCCATTTTCAGTGTCCCATTTCTGAATCTTTATTGCATTGGATGTACTCAGTCTTATCCATGAATGCACTAGCCTCCTCCCTAGTGCAGTCAAGTTTCTTGAAATGCCTACTTAATGACTCTACCTGGTTGTATCTAAACCACTCAAATATTACTAAAACCACTTCTTATTTTTTCCACCTCTGCCAAAGGCTCGACCTCTTTGACTCCCCTTGCCTATTTTTGGTGAATAACCAAAGTAATGAAAAGTGTAGTTATCTAATCTAGATCTTTTTTTCTATAAGCTATTTTCATTCAAATGACAGTATTCATACATTTTGTTTGAGTTAGACACTCTAGCAGCATTTAAAATTTGTTCCAATCAGCTACTTGGATACTTCTTCCTTATTTTTCTTTCTGTTATGCAAATAACATCAAAGATGCTGAAAATCTTACTTAAATTTGTTTTTAATCATATTTATTAAAAGTTATAATTTAAAAATATAGAAAAAATGTGATTATAAAACTTGATTTTAGAAACAAATTTCATTATAGAGTCATAGTACAGTCATTTTTCCCATATCCTAGCTTTTCACATCCAGATATTGAATTAATTTTGATTTCCTCACTGAATTGTTTTCTTCATACCTTGTTCACAGAATTTCACAGATTTTATATATATATGTGTATATATATATATATATGCATATATACATACACACACACTAGTTTAGTGTGACTAAAATTCTAGCTTTACTTTCTATTAAAGAAAACTCTTAAAACAGAAAGTTGACACATAAAGTTTTGTCTGGCTTTCTGGGATTGAGTTTAGAGTTAGCTTTGATGTCTTACACTGTGATTTTTTTCTTTCTTTACCATTTTCTGTTGAGTTTCTGTATTTTCTGTCTTGTTATATAACCTATTTTCACGTACACTTGTCAGATGTTTTTTCTGAACACATATCAATAAGAAGGATAGAGCAAAGTGAAACAGAGTTCCCATAGAGACATAAAGGTATCTTATCAAAAAAAATTGTAAATTTTGATGCAGTTTTAAACATAACTATTACAACTTAATATTTCTTAAATATGCCTTTTCTACTGCATGTTCTATTTCCTTTTCCCTTAAGTGGAGAAAAAAGTCCATTGTTGCAAATGCAAACTAAAGACTACAGTTATAGGAAAAGAAAACATAAAGAACTATGTACATTTTTATGACTCCTAATTCAAGTAATTTAGTAGCATGAGTCCCAGAAGTGCTTTAACCACATGCTGAATTTTTTTCTGACATAAAAACACATATAATAAACAAATACTTTATGTCTGAAAAGAAGAAGGATACTCTAAACTTCTGACAGAAAATTCAACCAAAAATTTAAACATTTATTGTATTAAATCGTCTATTGAAAATAAATTACAAACTGTTGAAGAAAGACTGAAGGGAAGAATCAAATGTCTACCTATTCTCTATTTATGGAATAAAACTGTTCAAAGTTTTATTAATGGAGTTTCCCCTATGATAGCCTTCAATCTTGCAAAAATATTAATTTTTGCCTGCTTGGGTGTAAAAGTTATAAGAACAATTAACAAATTCACAAGCATGGTGTTTTTAAAATACAAATACTAGGTAGGAAAGATGAAATATAATGGCATTTCAAGTAAGCTGCTTAAGTTTCAGAACTGCATAAAACAAAACAGAACAAAGAGTAAAAATGTTAGCATAAGGATTCCCGTTTATTATCACACTCCTGTGCCTGGCATTTCTTAAGGGGAAATGCAACTTGCTATGCAGAGAACAACACAAAAAATTTAGAATAATCAAAATGGTATGAAAAAAAATCAAAGCCATACTTTTCAAAAATGGATTAATGTAGTACTTGTCAAAATTTGCTAATATATATGTATTCATCCACATTAAGAGAAAAATAATCTCACAGACCCCCCAAAATTAAACTTTGATTTCTATTATGTTACCTGAGTAAAATATAAAACTGTGATTTATCACTTTTGTGTAGCTGAGTCCTCAACTTCACAGAAAAATAATAGACTGTATTTACTGTCCCAAAAGAGTCTTTTTAAAAGAGTCTCAAGCAATTATTTCTGAGAAATAGCTGAAAAGTTAATTTAGCCAGTTTGGAAAAAATTCAATCAACTATTCATTAACCAAAAATTTCATGCTTAAACTCAAACATAATCTGAATTTCTCCATCTCTCGTTTCCCTATGTTCCAAAAATTTCAGGTCAGATTTCTCATGCCTATTGGTGCATTGTGTCTGTTTCCCAAGATTCTTTTAGTTAAAGATTTTCTGTGTTAACTGTTTTGTTATTCCAAAATACTAGCAACCATCACTGTGGTAAGGTAGAGGGCAAGTTTAGGCTGAAAAAAGACGCGTTAATAATACTACCCACATTTCCTTGTTGTAGAAAGAGTAGTCACTCTACTACCCAGAATCTTCAGAAACTATGTTTTCTTATCCATCTTTCAGCATCATCATCATCATCATCATCATCATCTACCAATGTATCCATGTATGTATCTATGTAGTTGTTTTTGTGCTTGCTTTGTAAGGGGTTTTTGAAAGAAGTCCAATGTTTCAAAAGATTTATTTGATGTATTATTGTAATAATGGATTCTTTAAGTTTTATAGGCATACTTAAGCTTTCTATTTTTATCCATTTTTCAGACAATTCACTAATTTGCTATTAAATCATCACATGACTATTATTACTACCAATAAATAATTACCACGTGGTATATATTTCACTAAAAAATTCCATTTTTATTTTATATTCAAAATTGAGCCATATATACACCTATTTAGATTTAACTCAGATGTTTAACTGAAACATTACCAACAACAAGCTTGTTCAGATGACTCTGGTGTTTCCTTAACATTGATTTTTGTTTTTTATAAACACTACAGTTTCTGGCACTACATGATGCTCTAGAGTTTTGTCTATTTACTGTTCTTGTCCTTGAATCAGTCATTTCTCCCAGAAACCCTGGTTCTTTTTATTGGAGAATACTGTTACAAACCAAGACATATGAATCCGACTAGGAACCATGAGGTTGTGGGTTCAATCCCTGGCCTCGCTCAGTGGGTTAAGGATCTTACTTTGCCTAGAGCTGTGATGTAGTTTGCAGATACGGCTCAGATCCTGAGTTGCTGTGGCTGTGGTATAGCCTGGCAGCTGTAGCTCTGATCTGACCCCTAGCCTGGGAACCTCCTTATGCTGTAGGTGTGGCCCTAAAAAGCAAAAAAAAAAAAAAAAAAAAGAAACCAAGATATGAGCACTAGAGTACTCATTATTATTGAAATGTTGTTGCTACTAGGCAGTCTCAGCTGATATAATAAGGAAATATGTGTGTATATCCTAACCCATGTATATATAGACAAGTATAAATATTTCTGTATGTATCAATCTGTAAGTTAACCATGGGATTCATACTGATGTATCTGATTCAAATCCATTATCACATGGATAATTCTATCCTCCTCCTGATAGAATTTCCCACTCAAACAATAAGAAACCTGGCTCCAACTATTGGCCATTTGTGTACTTAATTGTTCAATTCCACTATACATCTATAGTGGTATCAGAATTGTTTGTTAGCTCTTACCTCCATGAGAATCCACTTTATCAACTCAACTATTACATTATTTACATATTTAATATTTTAGAATCTACTCATTTCCAGTTATTGAAGTAAACTTCTTTCCTCCTACCTCCTTTAATGAGGTCGTTTCTCACATTTGTAACACAGTTAAATCTTTTGCCACATTCTACATTCCATCCTGTGACTTCCTGACCTCAAACAAAAGTAAGTCTTCCACTCCATGAATATAGACTATCTCTCCATTTATCAGTCATTGAGTTCTTTCATCAATATTGTATAGTTTTCTGCATGCATATTTTGTACATATTTTTCTAGATTTGTACCCAAGTATTTCTTTATTTTGCTTCTATTATAAACTACATTTTAAATTTTCATTTTTTATTTGTTGATTGTTACAAACTGAATATTTGTGTTCTTGAAAATTCATATATTAAAGTCACAACCCCCATCAAGACTTATTTGGAGATAGAAACTTTATGGAGACAATTAAGCTTAAGTGAAGTCATAAGAATGGAGATTTAATCCAATAGAATTAGTGTCCTTATAAGAAGAGACACAGAGAACTTTTTCTCTTGTGATCCTCTCTCTCTCTCTACTATGTGAAGTTGTAGCAAGAAGGCAGCCATCTGCAAGGCAGAAAGAGCTCTCACTGGAACTGGAACTTGACCATTCTGCCATCCTGATCTGAGATTTCCAGTCTCCATAACTGAGAATTAAGTTTCTTTTGTTTAAGCCACTCAATCTATACTGTTTTGTTATGGCAGCCCAAGCTAACTAAAACACTGGTGCATAGGTAAACAATTTACTTTTGTATATTGATCCTGTATCCTGAGACCTTGCTAAACTCACCAAGAAGTTCCAGGATTTTTTTTTAATAGATCCTTTGGGGTTTTTTATGTATTTAAGCATACTTTTTACAAATAAATAACAGTTTCACTTCTCCATTTACAAACTGCACACTTGATTTCTTTTTCTTATTTACTGAACTAGCTAGGATTCCAGTACTTTGTCCACATAAAAATGAGAGCAGATGTCCTTAACTTATTCCTAAACTCAGGGAAAACAGCCAATTTTTCACCATTAAGTATGATGTTAGCTATAGGGTTTTTTTGGTAGTTGTTCTTTATCAAGTTGAGGAAATTCTCTTACGTTCTTTGTTGGCTGAAGTTTTTTTTTTTAATCACAAATGGATGTTGTGATTTGTCAAGTGGTATGTCAATTGATATGATCACACAATTTTTCTCCTTTACCCTGTTGATATGGTGGTTCACACTGAGTGATTTTCAGATGTGAAAGCAGCCTTGCATATGTGTAATAAACATGCTGTGAAGTGTAATTCTTCCCATAATTGTTAGTTTCTTTTTGCTCATATTCTCTTGAGGACTTTCACGTGTTATTCACAAGAGATATTGGTCTATAGCTTTTCTTATAATTTCTTTATCTGATTTTAATATTAGGGTAAAGCTGTCCTAGAATATCTTCTTGGATATTTATCATTACGTAATATCCCTAATAATCTACTTATGAAGTCTGCTTTGTATGAGCTTAGTAAAGCTATTCTGGCTTTCTTTTGAATTAGGAAGTATTCCTTTTGTTTCTAGTTTCTGAAAGAAATTATAGAAAATTGTTATTTCTTCCTTAAATATTTATTAAAATTCATCATTGAAATCATCTGGGATTTCTGCTTTCTTTTTTGAAGTGTTTTAGCCGTTAATATAATTTATTTGATAAATTATACCTACGGTTATCTTTTTTTTTTTTTTGTATGTGTGTGTGACATTTGCTAGTTTTTGACTGTCAAGTAACTGGTCCATTTTACATGCTATCAAATTTGTAGGCATTTCATTTGTCATGTTATTTATCACCCTTTTAATGTCCATTAGATCACTAATGATAACCAACCACTCTTTCTTTCTGATATTGGTAATATGTTTCTTTTCTTTTTTCTTGGTTACCCACATAGAAGTTTATCAAATTTGTTGATTTACAAATGAAACAGTTTTTGAGTTCTTTGATTTTTCTCTCTCTCTCTTTTTATTTTTTTTTGTCTTTTTGCCTTTTCTAGGGCCGCACCCGCAGCATATGGAGGTTCCCAGGCTAGGGGTCTAACAGGAGCTGTAGCTGCTAGCCTATGCCAGAGCCACAGCAACGCGGGTCTGAGCCATGTCTGCAACCTACACCGCAGCTCAGGGCAACACCGGATCATTAACCCACGGAGCAAGGCCCGGGATCGAACCCTCAACCTCATGGTTCCTAGTAGGATTCATTAACCACTAAGCCACGATGGGAACTCTTCTCTTTTGTTTTTAATTTCATTGATTTCTGTCCTAATATTTATTATAATTTTTTTTCTTTGGTTTCTTTGGGTTGGAATTGCTTTTCTTTCTCTAGTTTTCTGAAGTGGGAGCTTAGGTTATTTATATTAGAACTATCGTAGATGACTTCATTTTCCTCAAAGTGGTAATTTCATTCTATCCCCAAAATTTTGGTAAATAGTATTTTCCTTTTCATCAATTCAAAACAGTTTTTTCCCTAAAGATATTTGTCTGACTTGTGTTTTTTTAATGTTTAATTTTCAAATATTTGAGGAATTCCCAGATTTCTTTTTGAATTATAGTTTTATGTGGATATATGCCAAGGAGTGTGATTGCTGGATAATATGGTAGTTCCATATTTATTTTTCTGAATAACCTCCATACTGTTCTCCATTGTGGTTGTACAAATTTACAGTTCCACCAGCGTTGTAGGAGTGTTCCCTTTTCTCCACATCCTCTCCATCATTTGTTGTATGTAGACTTATTAATGATGACCATTCTGAGCACTGAGAGGTGGTACCTCATTGTAGTTTTGATTTGCCTTTCCCTAATAATTAGTGATGTTGAGCATCTTTTCATGTGTTTTTTTGACCATCTATATGTCTTTTTTGTAGAAACATCTATTTATAGCCTCTGCCCTTTTTCGACAAGGTGTTTTGGGGATTTTTGTTGTTGTTGTTGATTTTTGTGTGTTGTTTGTACATTTTGAAGATTAAGCCCTTGTTGGTTTCATTGTTTGCAAATACTTTCTTCCATTCTTTAGTTTTTTTTTTTTTTTTTTTTTA